>BQNB010012483.1:4765-79052 GCA_026074375.1 Tanacetum coccineum
TCATCTACAACCATTGATCAAGATGCACTGTCAACAAGTTATTCACCATCATCCTCCGTAATACAACCTCCTATCTCACATCAAGGTGTTGCAGCTGGACCCACTATCGAAGACAATCCTTTTGCTCAAGCTAACAATGATCCCTTCGTAAATGTGTTTGCTCTAGAACCTAATTCTGATGAGTCATCATCTGGGGATGTTAGTTCAGCTAAATCTATACAAGTTATTCAACCACATAATCATCTCGAAAAATGGTCCAAGGATCACCCACTGGATAATGTAATCGGTAATCCTTCTCGTCTGATATCCACCAAAAAATAGTTAGCTACCGATGCCTTGTGGTGCCTTTACAATTATGTACTTTCAAAAGTCAAACCCAAGAATGTTAAGACTGCCATGGATGAAGCTTGCTGGTTTGAAGCTATGCAAGATGATATTCATGAATTTGATCGGCTTCAAGTATGGGAATTAGTTCTAAAACTCGACTATGTAATGATAATCACTCTCAAGTGGATTTACAAAGTCAAGCTTGATGAGTATGGTGATGTTCTAAAGAACAAGGCACGATTAGTGGCGAAGGGATATCAACAAGAAGCGGGCATCGATTTTGAGGAATCATTTTCACCGGTTGCACGGATAGAGGCTATCAGAATCTTCATTGCAAATGTTGCCAGCAAAAACATAATCATCTACCAAATAGATGTCAAGACTGCATTCCTGAATGGCGAGCTGAAAGAAGAAGTCTACGTCGGTCAACTAGAGGGCTTTGTCGATCCAGATCACCCCACACACGTCTATCATCTGCAGAAGGCTCTTTATAGTCTAAAGCAGGCTCCAAGGGTGTGGTATAACACTTTATCAAGGTTTCTTCTGGACAACAAGTTCTCCAAGGGTGTAGTGGATCCTACGTTATTCACCTGGAAAACAGGCAAACATATTCTTCTTATTTAAATTTACGTAGATGATATTATATTTGCCTCGACTGATCCTAAAGCTTGTGACATATTTTCCAAAGAGATGAATTCAAAATTTCAGATGTCAATGATGGGGCAAATGCCATTTTTCATAGGATTACAGGTTTCTCAAAGTCCCGGAGGCATCTTTATTAATCAATCAAAATATGCTCTCGAAATTTAACTAAATATGGAATGGATACGTCTAACCCTGTAGATACACCATTGGTTGACAGATCAAAACTGGATGAGGACCCTTTAGGGATTCTGGTTGACCAAACTCGGTTTCGAGGAATGGTCAGCTCATTAATGTACCTCACTGCTAGTAGACCAGATATGGTATTCGCCGTGTGCATGTCTGTTAGGTATCAGGCTAAGCCTACTAAAAAACACCTTGAGGCAATTAAGCGAGTCTTTCGGTACCTTCGAGGCACCATTAACTGGGGTCTTTGGTATTCGAAGGACACCGCTATAGCACTAATGGCCTATGCAGACGCTGACCATCCAGGTTGTCAAGACACAAGAAGAAGTACGTTAGGAAGTGCTCAGTTTCTTGGAGACAAATTAGTGAGCTGGACATCGAAGAAGCAGAAAAGCACTGCTATCTCAACCACAGAGGCTGAATACATTACCATGTCTGGATGCTGTGCTCGGATACTTTATATGAGGTCACAGCTAGCGGACTACGGCTTTGCATTCAATAATATACGTTTGTATTTTGACAACAAAAGTGCAATCGCCCTCTGCTACAATAATGTCCAGCACTCCTGGTCAAAGCACATCGACATACGCCACCATTTCATAAGAGAGCAAGTCGAGAATGGCATGGTTGAACTTTACTTTGTGACAATGGATTATCAGCTTGCAGACATATTCACTAAAGCATTGCCAAGAGAGCGGTTCGAATTTCTACTCTCGCGATTTGGAATGAAGAGTATGACTCCGGAAACTCTTAAACGTCTTCAAGACGGGGAGGAAGAGTAAAGGATGGTCTTCATGTATCCTATGTATATATTTCAAAACCAAAAGAAAAATACAAAAATATAAAACCTACAAAAAAACCATAAAAATCAAAAAAATAGAAAATACCAAAAATATTTTTTAAGACATTTCTAAAAATCAATAATATTTACGAACCTAAAAATGTCATTCAATAATGAAACGGGTCTTTAAATAAAGTTCGAGCAGAAGTTCAAACCTTTTAAAACATGTCTTATGGCTTGTAGTTATTTTCGACTGCAACCCGCTCTTCAATCTGAGAAAAGCATGTCGTCAAAAAGACAGTTGTTCCTAACAACAGGTGATTAATTATTCCCAGGCATGGATTACGTTATCTCCATGCATCATGAGAATAATGTACGTTTCAGTGTGTTTTCTTCTTACGGAAGAGAAATCTTCCTTTTTATAACCAAATAATTTCTTCTTAATTGATTCTTCAAAATTATTTATGTTAAACACAGTGAAAAAAGTGTTGCTGAAAATTAATCAGTTCGTGCTTTTACCATAAATTTTTCTTTAACTCAAACAATGACAATAACTTTTTAAGTAGAAAACGGGTCATTGTTTGAGGGGGAGAGTGATTTTAAAATTTATCTCAACAAATGGGTTTCTAAAACATCACACAATTAACGGAAAAGGCTTTTGTATTTGAAATGGGTTATAAGTTGAGGGGGAGTTAATTAATTTTAACTCAAAGGGCCAATCTTGTCAATAGTTAGAAAGTTTAGAGACTTATGTGCAATTTGCTACTTGTTTTCTAGATCTTACAAACTACAAGGACTAAATCTGCCAATTCCTTAAACTTAAGTTAACCTTAAGATACTATAAACCGAAAGTTAAAAGTGCTAGAAACCCCAAGGACTAAATCTGCCAAATCCAAAACCTTAAGTATAAAAGGCGCAAACCGCCACCTTCAATCGCCACCCTCTGAATCTTGATTTCTTGTATTTTTTGTCCTAAGGTATGACTTGAACTTCGTTCTATAACCTTTGATCTATCACCAGATTAAAGGAATTAAATCCAATCACTCTGTATTTTCGTTAATCTCTAGAAACAAGACCTAGGTTTTTCAAAATTCAAAAAAGGTGTTTGGAAATGAAATTAAGTGGTTGGGATAGGTGCAGTATAGGTTGCTTAACACTCGATTAAAAATGGTTTTGTGTAGATCAAACACATATGTATGCTATGATTGATATCATATGCGTTTTTGATCGAATACGTGTATAGTGTTTAGAATTGTGTTTTTACTGCTGGGATTTGTTCATTAGGGTATAATGATGCTGTTTTGTTGTCTATTTATGTTCTCCAATCATTTATATGCATATTTTGATGATTTATGTATGAGTGTTGACTTGTGAGAAAGTTTATGGCGGTTTACTGTAGTTGAAATCTGTATGTATGCTGATGGGTTAGAGTTTAGATGTCTTTCTAGTATGTATAAACATGTGTGTATGCCCCCTATTGGCCTCTTAAAGGTTTCATGGCTTGAAATGGCAGTGTAAGGCTCGAATAGAATGAAATGTGAAGATAAGGATGTTAAAAATGCTTGCTAGGTGATCAAAAGGATCTAGGATGCCTTGGATCGTGTTTAGATTAGCCAAAACAGTTAGAAAAATTGAATTTGAAATAGGTGTTCTAAGCAGCGGTTTGCCATATTCTTGATAGCAGTTTGCATAAAATCTAGGTAGCGGTTTGCTTGTTACTCTATGTAGCGGTTTGCTAGATTTTTGATGCAGCGGTTTGCCTTATGTTTGTATGTAGCGGTTTGATATATTTCTTAATATTTTAATAAAGTAGGGAAACCGCTGCATGGCAGCGGTTTGGTCAAATTAATTTTTAATATTAAAATATTCAAACCTTTATTTCGAATTTTTCTAAAATGGCAACGGTTTGATTAAAGTAAATATAATAATGATAGCGGTTTGGTCGAAGCTGCTTGATCAGAATGATTTAAGTATTCATAGCGGTTTGGTTGAGGCAGTTTGATTAAAAGGATTAAAATATTAATTTTATTATTATTAATAATATTTTTGTCATGGCGGTTTGGTTCTATGCCACGCGGCGGTTTACCCAAACCACTATGTGGCGGTTTGGTAACCTGCCACATAGCGATTTACCTAAACCACCACATGGCGGTTTGATAAACTGTTGGGCGGCGGTTTGGGGCCAAACTCTTGTGTCTTGGCCCATTTATCTCGTTAACCACTTAAGGCCCATTCCTAAGGCCCAATTACATATCTAACTCCCATCCGGGAATGGTACACTTGTGATTGAGCTTGATGGATACTTTCTAGACCTTGACCAAGGTTGACCATTGCTAACCATTAGAGTAACAGAAGTCAATAACCAATGTATCTGTGTGTGTCATCTCATTAAACCTGTGTTAATCATATCTTAAGCAAACGTGATATGGCAAGTCAAACTCAAGGCTAATATTGTCTTCTAACATCAATTATCTGCCATTTTGTCTATCTATCTTGATATTCTTATGCAGATAAGATGGCTGAAGAGAATATTCCTGCTCCTACCAGATCTGATGATCAATTGGTTCCCGTCAAGGCACGCTTACCTTATAGGAAAAACAATCTTCTCTTGGATCTATGGAAACTACAAAAGAATCCCATCTTCTGCATATATGTGGACATACTCCAGAACACCAATTTCTTCAGAGCATTCACTGCATCAGCAAATGTTCTATCTATCTACATACAGCAGTTTTGGAATACTCTGACACAGGAAGCAAAGTCTGGTATATACAACTTCCAACTGGACGAATAGTGGTTTCCTATTAATGTTGATCTTCTCCGTAAAGCCTTGGAAATTACCCCTGTAGATCCAGCCCATCCTTTTGTGCCCCCTCTGCAGGTGAACAGGTTATGGACTTTGTTAACGAATTGGCCTATCCAGAGGTAATTCACTTTGTTTCTAAGATGCATGTGAATAATCTTTTCCAGTCGTGGAGAGATATGCTTACTTTGATCAACCAGTGTTTAATCGGCAAGACCTCTGGAAGTGACAAACCCAGACACCCTATTCTTCAAATGTTGTGGGGTATTGTCACAAGATCTAATGTTGATTTTGCAGAACTTTTGTGAGAAGAGTTTGTGCAGGGGATTCAAACTTTCTTTTCTCATCGGGCTAGTCTTAGTATTCCTTCCAAGAAGTCAACTCCTCACGTCATTCCTTACTGCCGATTCATAAAGATGATAATCTATTACCTGGGAAGCAGACATAATATCCACCAAAGGCCTGAGTCTCCGGTTCACGATACTGGTGATGACTTTCTCCTTGGCAATCTCAAGTTCGTTCCCAAAGGTGAAAAGGATGAAGTTTTGGGGATGCCCATTCCAAAAGAATTGATTACTGAAGCTATTCAAACTTCACCTTACTATCAGCAATATCAGGAAATGGTTGCTCAGAAACCCACAACTAAGGAAGGAGGAAAGAAGAAGACATTCTCTGTTGATCCCACTTCAATGGATCTTGAATTCCTTAGCTTATGTAAGGTTTAGTTATGCAAGATAAATCCTACACAACTTATGATAGAAACTTTGTTTGATAATACTAAAGATTATGCGGAATCTGATCTTTAATATAAGAAGAATTCTTCAATGAAACAGTAACACAAGAACAATATAATTCAATAATAAAAGCTCCAATATTATTATTATAAATAATACGAATACTCTCCTAGTATTAGGGTTACAAAACCTTGAAGCTGTGACAATTCTATGAATCATTTTTGGTACTTTGATGCATAGAATTCTATACCCTAGGACCTCCTTTTATACACCAAGGAGTCCTAATAGGATTACAATATTTTCCTAAGTTATCATGATCTTCTAAACAAATAACTTATATGTATCTTTTCCAAAAATATCTCATACATATCCCATAAGCAATCTTTATCTTTTCTCTGAGTAGTCTTTATCCTTTCAGCAGTTATAATCTTTCAGCAGTTGTAACTTTTATACCAGCAGTATTAACTTTTAACACAAACAATAGTAACTTTTGTACCAGCAGCACTAACTGTGTACAAGCAACATTAACTACTTAGAAAATTTTCTTCAATTTCGCCAGGCAGAGTACTAAGTTAACTAGCACGTAATAACTTTACTCTTGAGTAGAGTACTAAAACTTTACTCTAGCAGTACTAACATTACTAGCAGTAGTAATATACACTAGCAGTAGTAACTTACACTAGTAGTACTAACATTACTAGCAGTAGTAACTTACACTAGAAGTAGTAACTAGCAGTACTAACTACTTAGCATATTTTTCATTAAGATTACTAACAACACTAATTTATGCTTACTAAGCAGTAACTAATACTTACAACATAAGCAGTGCTTCAAGAAGGCTTTTTAATCCTAAAACAATCCTCCCCTAAACTTGATATTTATCTTCAAAATCATTAAGTTTCTTCATTAAAAGCTTCATAATCACCAGGAGGATGCTTCCAAACAATTCATTGAGGTACATAGCCTTCCTTAAGCTATTTCTTGACCAATCTGAGAAGCTCAAATGCCATTTCACATTCATAATCAACTTAAAGCTTCACATCATTGAACATCTGATGTAGTGTGTGCTTTGTAAGTGGATGCATCTTCTCAACCAACAGATACTAAAGTATGTTCTGCATAGTCACACAATGAACTCCACAAGAATCATAAAGCTTCCAATTCAGCACGTTAACTAATCCTTGTTGATTCTTCCATACATTATCTTCAAGATGATGTTCAAACATGGTCTTTAAATTAAGATGTAAGAAAATATCCATGTAATTCATTAGCTCTGTCTTCTTAAATCTTGCTTTGACTATAGTCCAAAGAACTTCCAAATCTTCTCTGTCAAAGTTTTTAAGAATCTTTCCAAAAGTTAAATACATCTGATAATTACCATCTGCTCTGATAATTTGGAAATAGCTTTTCTTCCCTTCTGATCTTGTAGTCAACAATGGTTGGAGATTTGGTAGATAAAGGTGTAGCTTCAATAGTTACATCATCTCCATCATCTGAAATGATTTCCATACATTGCTTAAGCTCTTCAGTTTCTTTATCATCATCCACCTTTTGCTTCTTAGAGCTTTCTTGTTCCAGAGCTTCTCATGCTCTCTTTGAACTGCTTTCTTGTCTTGTCTCACTGCCTTCTTCTCTTACTTCACTACCTCCCACCAATTCTGTATCCATATTAACAAATGTGTTTACCCTTTTCATTGATTTATCATATAACTCTTAAACATTGGCAAAGGACTTAGTATTCAAGTCTTTAGGCTTCCATCCTGCCATGCTTTTCAGATAGACACACATTATACTCCTTTGTTGAGCTTTTGTGGGTTGTCTATTTCTCCTTTCTTTTGGTCTCTTAGCTGCAAAGTGCTTCCTCCTTTTCTCCAAGAGTTGTTGAAACAGTTTAGACTTTTCTTTAATTGTCAACGCTTCTTGTTCCTCTGCTTGCAGCCTTTGAGCTAATTCATAGTCAGTCTCAACCTTATCCTGAATATCATTCCATTGTGCAATTAAGGCAGCATTGGCTTCTTCTTTTTCTCTTGCAATCCTCTCGTCCTCATCAAATTGAGCTTGTAGCCTTATAGCATCTTGTTCATCAAAGAGGACTTGATCTTTCTTCTTCATCTTCAAAGGTTCTTCAAACATGATTCCTTTACCCTTGTCCTTTAAAGAAGTTATTGGTGTAGATGCTTGCTCCTGCTCTTGAATAACAAGCCCTTTAGCCTTGGGTCTTGTAACAACGGTTGTAGTTATTATAGCAGCAGTTGTAACAGCCTTGGTTTTAGTACTCTTTAATTCTGCCAGTGCTTGAGCTAAAGGCATGTCAACATCAGATAAATCTTTGGCAGCACTAACTGGAATTGTACTTGTAGTTGTAGCAGCATTAACTACAGGCTCTTCAGTTTCTACAAACACCTCATCACCATCAAGATCATACACTCCAAACATATCAGCATCATGAACATTCTCCAAGGTGATGTCTTCATCAGCATCAATATCATGAATTTTCCTCCCCTGTTTGGATGCATCCTCCTGATAACCTAAACTAGCTTCATCATCTGAGGAATCAATTCTAGCAGACAGACCAACCTTGTATAACCTTTTAATACCATGAGTTATTGATGTTTTCTTTCTCTCTAGCTTCTTGACTCTCTTTTTCATACTTGTAATCTCCTGTGCTTGAGTAGTCTTTGTGTTTTCCAGGTCAAGAACTCTTTGTTGCAATTTGGTACAAAATTCCATCAATTCCTTTAGTTGCAGACTATCCTCACCACTTCAAGGTGTGTTAACTCCTGCGAGCAGTGGATCATTAGAAAATTTAGATACATTCTCAGACCTAGTCTGAGCAATGGTATCCCCCATGGTGTTTTGGCACCTGGGACCACCACCTGAACTAGTTCCAATGAAACTTTGTTCATTAGGTGTTGCCTTGGATTAGGTCTTAGAGATGTTACATTTGTCCTGCTTTGTATCTAAGCCAGTAGCAGTAGTGGTAGCCCTTTCCAAACTGTCATCCCTCTCCTTATAGACATCCTCATCTACTACATTCTCCACATTAACACTAGACTAAGGAATCTTAGTGTCCTTTCTCTTGGGTTTCCTAGGCCTTTGTTTCCTTTGAGGTTGTGATGTTGATGGTGGAATAATGGTGGGTGTGTGATGGGGATCAGTTGGCATGTCTGAACCTCCACCCTGTTCCTGTTGAGCTTGCACCATCATAGTTGAGAACAAGGGTGTTACTCTACTAGAAAAGTCCTTTCCTTGCCTCTTCATATTAACAAAAACCTTCTTTGTGTGAGATGGTGCAATATAAATTTTATTGTGATTTATCATTCCTTCCAGTTGATTATCCAAAAATACTTGCACAAATCTTGGATACATCAAGAATTTGCCAGCCCTATCCAAGTTTTTCACCATGCTTTTAAAAATATACTTGGAAAAGTTAAACTTTTGGTTTGTGGCTAAACATATAATGCAGAGGCCATAGTGCTACTAAATTCATTCCATGCAGTAGTCTTAGCACTTAGGCATTGCAAAATAGTATGGATAAGAAATTTCCATTGGGGAGAGAAGAATGCCTTATAGAAAGTAAGCTTTTGTGAAAGTTTTTCATACTCCATGAGTGTAAGCTGTTCAAAAATTGTAGCATTTGGCAGACAATCAATACCATCAGCATCTTCCAATTGAAGATCTCTTCTTACAGTTGCTTCAGTACTGTTGTTCCCCATTGAGCGTTTTCACCATGACAGAGGACCAGAATTATTCAATACATGAAGTATATATAGTAGGATTAACAGTTAAAGCATATCTTATTGAACTAGCATTCAGAAAATCAACAACTTGTTCAAACCCCTCACTTTCAGTGGGTTTAGCCAAAAACGCAACTAAATTATGAGTATCAGCAAACTGTAGGGTCGTCATTTTGTTGGGTTTTGATGATATATGAAAGATTGAAATCGATTAAATGATTGAATGAAACCCTTAATCAAAGTATTTATGAAACTACCCTCAACAGCATTAACGTTCACCAGTAGTTGTAAGTTATGCCTAGCAGCATTAACTTTGAATCACCAGCATTAACTCCAATTCCTTTCTAATCAGCTTTTCCATCATCAAACAAATATTTTAGCTCACAAAATCTCTCTGTCCGTTTTTGATTTTTCTCAATTCTTTTAGCTTACAATTCTCTCTATCTGTTTTTGCTATATTCAATTCTCTTTTTATTTTTCAGCTCATAAATTCTCTCAATTATTTTACTTGCCAAATCACTCTATTTGTTTTTATCACACATCTCTCTTTTAGTTTTTAATCTCACTAATTCTCTCTGCCTGTGATTTTCCCTCCTTTGGGGTTACCTCTAAAGGCAACATATCCTCCATCAATTTCTTTAAAATCAGTAAGATAGGACATGTTCCCTGTCATGTGCCTTGAGCATCCACTGTCAATCACTCATTGGTCCTATAAATCCATTTGTGGATTGCCATGCACATGTGGTAAGAAAATCATTCTCTTTTGGAGACCCAAGCCATCACTGACTTGGATCTGCCTTGTGCATCAATATAATCAAACCTTTTCAGAATGGTTGATGCACTGTTGTGTTTAGAAACATGGTCCATTACTTTAATATTTGGTTTCCAAACCTAACAAGTTGAGGTCTTAACAACATTAACCTGATTTCCCTTAACAGCATTAAGTACTGCTTTTGGCCTAACAGCATTAACTACTGCTTTTGGCCTAGCAGTATTAACATTCATACCACTAACAGTATTAACCCTCTTATTAAAATTACTATTTTTATTTGTATGTTTGTTGTTAATGGGTCTTTTAATAAGTCTGAGTGTGCCTTATTAAAATATTTGTGAGTGGTCTTGCACTATTCATGTGTTTGGGTTGAGCTAGTATTACTGGGTTGCTGTAGAGTAATAACTAGGCCAGCCTCATTATTATTGCTTTTGGAATAACTCCAGGTTACCTTTTAGGACTGGGGTGAGTCATTCTAGAAAAATTCTGGTGATTCACCCTTTGAGTATAGTTCCACACTGGTTTTACCATCTTTTTATTATTAAACTGTCTCTGATGGTCTACAATCATATTGCGGGTGATCTAAAACTCACACCATCATAGCAAGCTTTGTTAGATCATCTCTAAATTACTTTCTTATCTTTAAGAACTTTATGTTATTCCAGTTTCTTTGGTGTCCTCTAGACTATGTGTGTTCTGCCTATTTTTTTTACCTGTTTAATAATAAAACAGATGTTTTCCTTAAGAGATTTTACTCCCTCTTTGATTTAACAAACTTTATTTTTAGATAAAACTAGGGACTTAATGTTTTTTCTTTTTCTTAGCTGAGGCAATCTTTTCTTCACTATCAGACACCCAATCCTCATATATGGAGCACCATTTTTCTTCTGTCAATCCTTGGTGTGTCTATACTAGCCTTAGCTTCCATAGTCTTAACTACATGTTCTCTTAATCTGTTGGTCACTATCTATAAGCGCTTTTCAAACTCTTCTAGACCAGATAATGACAAATCATGTTTTGGAGGCATAAAGTTTCCTGTATAGGGAGGTGGAACAACATTATACCCTAAACCTGTTTTGCATTTATCAACTATTTGACAGTTTATTTGTTTGCTTAAGCTTTTAGATGAATTCTCAAGTTTTTCTACTGTTAGTTGAATTTCATATTTTTGTTTTTGAGCCAGTTCCAACTTCCTTCTAAGCTCTGTAATGGCTACATCTTTTAAATAAATCTCACGTTTTAAGAGCTTGATATCTTCTTCATAAACAAACTCATTTTTCTTATAAACTAGCAGTCTAGCTTCTACAGACTCTAAACCTGTTTTATATGCAATAGTATTTAACTTAGATGTCCTTAAGTCTTTTAACAGTTGTTCATTTTTTTCTTTAAGAATTTTAACATTTTCCAAACAAGATGATGAACAGTTTGAATCAGTAGATACCTCAGAGTTAGAACTTGTAGAAGAGTAAGCCATAAGTGCAAAGTTAGTTGGACCTTCTTCTGCTTGATCACTCCAATCATAATCACCAAGACCATCACATGAGATCAAAGCATTGGAAGTAGTTGTCTCCACTGGCACACTTCTTCTTGTGCTTTCCCTGTTCCTGTTTTCTTAGTTTCTTGAAGTTTTGCATTCCCTGGCAAAGTGTCCCCTCTTGTGGCAGTTGTAGCACTCCACCTTGGACTTATCAAACCCAATGGTCTCATTACCATTAATAGTCACCTTCCTTCCAGTGTTCTTCAAGAACCTTCTAGCTCTTATAGACTAACATAGCTTAAATATTGGCCCCCAATCCTTAAATCCATCTCTTCCAAGTCATCTGGATGGAGTTGTTGTAGATCCTTATTTGCAAGTTGAGGATTGTTTGGTTGACTAGAAAAGAATGCACAGATCACAGCATCACTCAAGTTATCAACATTTGTGGAGTTAGCAGCACTAACTTGAGTGCTAACAGCAAAAACTCCATGAGCAGTGTTAACTACTTCATTAGTGCTGCCAAAGTTGTTAGATGACACAAAAGCCATGTTTTGTGTGCTTGTATTTGAGCTTGATGTCCCTTTGACTTTCTGTTCATATTACGCTTGAGATTGTTGTAGAGATCATCCATGCTTATTGTCTCTAATTTAGGCTTATTCCTCCATACAACGAGCATGTGTGTTCCATTCTGGTGACAAACTTCTCAACAGCTTCTGGTTCACATCTTCTTGTGAAAGTTTTTCACCCAAAATCTCCAGCGACTCGATAAGCTTTTGAAGCTATCAAAGTTTGATCAATGGGTCTCTGAGCTAGGAGCGAGATGTTTTCATTACTATGTTTAAGAATTTCTTTTGTGTTTTCTTTGTAGTAGCATTCCCCCAAATTTCTTTCAATAGTTCCAGCAGTGATTCGCATCCTTTATTGAGTAAACTATAATGATGTTCATTAGGAATGCCCATCATCAAAGTGCTTCTGGCCTTCACCTCTAATCTCTTCCGAGCCTTCTCTTCAATAGTTGTAGGAGGTATTACCTTTTTAACACCGTCCACAACTGTTGTTTTTGGTGCAAAGTTTCCATTCTCTATGACCTACCAGAGAGCATAGTCAATCATCTATATGTATTGTTCTATCCTTATCCGCAGATCTCAAAACTCATTAGGTATGGCTCATTTGGAAACTTTGATGCAGCCACCTTATGTGAGATTTGAATCCATATTCTTTTATGCGAAGGGATCTTGTGTATTCAACAGGTTCTTCTTATTCAATGCTTCTCAACAAGCTTGATACACTTGTTGATCCCACTTCATGGATCTTGAATTCCTTAGCTTGTGGTAAGGTTTAGTTATGCAGATAAATCCTACACAACTTATGTTAGAAATCTTTGTTTGATAATACTAAAGATTTTATGCGGAATTAATCTATAATATAAAAGATTCTTCAATGAAACAGTACCACAAGAACACTATAATTCAACAATAAAACGCTCCAATATTATGTTTACAAATAATATCAAATACTCTCCTAGTATTAGGGTTACATAACTTGGAAGCTGTGACAATACAATGATGTCTTTTTGGTACTTAGTTGCATAGATTTCCTCTTCACAGGACCTCATTTTATACACTCCAGGAGTCCTAATAGATTACAATATTTTTCTCTTAAGTTTTCATGATCTTCTAAACAAATAACTTTATAGTATCTTTTTACAAATAATAATCTCATCATATTCCCATAAGCCAATCTTTATCTGTTCTTTGAGCGTTCTATATCCTTTTTAAGCAGTTGTAATCTTTCACAGTTGTAACTTGTATACCAACATATTAAGGTGGTGTTTGTTATTAAGAAATGCCTTTGAATAGCCATCTTAATTCTGACTCATTCAGATCGCGGTCAGGACATTTGGTCATTAGACTTTTTGTTTTTTTATATATTCAGAGGCAGTAAGAGCAACTTTGTTAAGAATTGTTTTTTTCTGGCCATTTAAGGAGGCAGTAAAAGGCATATCATTTACTGAACTAGATTGTGGAGGGGGTGTACTTAACACCTCTTATGTTTTTTTCTTTTATTTATTTATTTTTTTACTTTGTTGGTTATTTTTTTATTTTTTTATTTATTTTTTATTATTTAACTTTTTTCTTTTGTAATTAAAGTATTAAAATAGATGACCTGCATAGATTTTGTTATATAAAGAATGTATAAGATTATATGTGTCAATTATATTTTGTTCAAATTGAAGGGTACGGTTTTGAACTCATACATCTTAATTCTTATGCGACTCATTTAGTTAATCGTTCTAACACATTTATTTTTGTCGAATAACATGGATTGCATTGTTTTTTAAATAATTGAACTTTAAATGTGATTTTATTATATAAATTTGTTTTTTTATTTAATAGAATTTATTTTTTTGTGCAAAATGCAATGTTTTATAGTTAAATTGTAAAAATAGTGTTTATAACACATATATATATATATATTTACCAAAACAAACAGTTTTATTTCATTCAGATTCAGACTTCTCAACCACTTATTCAGATTAGGAATCAGATTCAGACTTTTCTACCGAATATTCAGATTCAGATGTGCGAATCAGATTCAGATTCAGAGCCTCTTAATAAACAAACAGCACCTAACTTTCAACACCAACAGTAGTAACTTTTGTACCAGCAGCACTAACTGTGTACAAGCAGCATTAACTACTTAGAAAGTTTTCTTCAATCTTCACTAGCAGTACTAAGTTACACTAGCAGTACTTAAAAATAATATTACTTCTGCGTACTTACTTAACTAGCAGTAGTAACTTACACTAGCAGTAGTAACTAGCAGTACTAACTACTTAGCATATTTTTCATTAAGATTACTAACAGCACTAATTTATGCTTAGCAGCAGTAACTAATACCTTAACAGCAGTAACTTCAAGAAGGCTTTTAATCCCAACAGTATTTGAATTTGATTATGCTATTTGAAATTGCAATAATCAGAAAATTAACTTCTAAAGTGTTTGGGAAAACAAATTATTTGTTGAGTTAACAAGTAAAATGATTAAAATGGACATTCTCTATATTACCAAGTTATTTATATTTAACAAATAGAAACTGATTTCGTAATACTTGATAACGATATTGATTATGAAAATTTTTCTAAAAAGTAAAAGTTATAACATATACTTTTATATTGTAACATAAACTTTACTGTTTTTCTTTTACACTATAATAATATATAAATATTGATTTGCCTTATCACTGATAACCATGGTTGTTAAGATCCCGATCCTGATCTTAGGATCTTACGATTTTACGATACTGCAAAGAAAAAATGATCCAGATCCTACATAGGATCTTTGTATGGTTAAGATCTTATAGGATCCCGATCTTGACCATAGGATCTTAAGATCTACTCTGATCCGATCTTACTTTTCTCGAACCAGAAACTAAAGAACTACAAATTTATGGGTCGTGTTTCGTAGAATTTAAAAACAACATGTTAATCTTCTTAAACATTTCATAATCATAGTTTAGGACAACATTTCTATGAAACATTCATATAATTTTGTGTTTATATTATATAATATTTTGTAGATTTGTATAATATTACAAAGACTATTAAGACAATGAAATTATAGTAGGATCTTATGATCCTAATCCGACTTTACGATCTCGATCTTGAAAAAATGAAAACGATCTTAGGTAGGATCCCGATCTTGAAAACCTTGCTAATAACTCACTAAAAGTGTAAACAAGGATCAGTTTAGTCCAAAGTGAGAGCCCACTTATAAGAAAATAAGTAGGTGGCAATAACTCACAACACCAAAACATCAGTTGCGTTACCGGTTGCTACACAACTATACTATGAAGAATTATGAACGCTGTCAAAACCCGACGACAACAACAAGCTTAACCTACGACAAGATCTGTCGAGGAGGAGAATAAGTAACAGTGAAAATTTGAAGTTTTTTTTTAATTTTAAGGTAACTGATGTGAGATTTATAAGAAGGAAGAGTGAAATATTTCATGAACGAGGCATGGAGACCCATGCGATACACACGGGTTATGTCTAATTGTTGATTGCGTAATGATTCTGTGAAAGGTTGATGCCTAAGTTTGACGGTGTATATTATTTATATTAGGATTATTATTGATCCGTTCTAATACAATCGCAATGTAAATGTAGGTTGTTTGTAAATTTGATTGTTACTTATGTGAATCATTGTTAAATTCACACATGTAGGGTTCTTTTTGAAAGATTTAAAGCAAGGTTTAACTAACGGTTGTTTGTAAATTTGATTGTTACTTATGTGAATCATTGTTAAATTCACACCTGTAGGATTCTTTTTGAAAGATTTAAAGCAAGGTTTAACTAACAGTAATAATTATATGACATGTGCGTTGCACCAGCTTTGTCTTTTGATAAAAACTATCTTACTTTACTTCAATCCTTAATCATCTTTAGATTTTTCTCTTAGCATTTGGCAACAATAAATAATCATTGTGCAACTGATAGAGACTTAGATGAACCAAATGCCCCCTTAAATAGGTGCAAAAAGACTATTACAGCTTCATATGATAATATAAGCATAACACAATTGTCATAAGTTTACATTCAGAAAGATTAACAAAAAACAAACGGATTTCTAAAATTTCTTACTATTACTACATAATATCATGCAAAAGGATAAGGAAGTAGAAGGACCATCAGGGGTTAAGTTATTGTGTCTTTCTCCTCTGAGCCCATAACTCCTATAGTCTTCTTCAGTCATCAAGGTCAGAGGAGGAGTCAAAGATGGATTTTACAAGTGCATAGTTTCTTGTTCAGATGATCTACTGAAAGAAACCGCATCAGGTTGCACCCCTTCTCTTTCTTGATCAGTTTTACAAGGCTCATAAGTAGATGGACCACCATTAGGACCAACATTGGTTAAGTTATTATGCCTTTCTCCTCTAAGTCCATAACTTCTATACGCTTGTTCAGTCAATAAAACTAGAGGAGTCAAAGTTGGCTTTGGAATCTGCATAGGTTCTTGTTCAGATGGTCTACTGAGAAAAACTATATCAGGGTGGGTCCCTTCCCTTTCTTGTTCGGTTCTATAAGGGTCATGAGCAGGAGGGCCAACAGGGGCTTTGTTATTGTATATCTCACCTCTAATCCCATGACTCCTATACTCTTGATCACTCAATAAAACTGGAGGAGTTCCATAGATAAGCTTTATTCGGAGGAGTTGAACTTCCAGCCAATGATCTTGCTGAGCTGCAAATATATTCCATTGGCTTAACTTATTGTTACAACTTTTCTATATCATCTCAGGATTTTTCAGTTTTCTAAACCGAACACACCTCAATTATACAGATATAATACATTATACACCAAACCTGCCTGATATAATAGTATTCGTACATCAATCTAGCTGATAAAATACAATGTACACGTTATACATCTGATATAATACATTAAACACCAACCTATCTGATATAATAGTACTCGTACATCAACCTACCTGACATGATACATTATACATCTGAGTAATACATTTTCAGGCCGCTTTAAACACTTTGCGTTGCTATTTTAACCTAAACCAAACACTCCTTAAACGCATATTAACATCATCCAAACACACCTTATGTTGTAGTAGCCTAATTCGAACACACCCTATTGTATTCTGATTCAGACTTACTTAATTACTGCAATGGCTGATCCAAACACTCCTCACTGATGTAGTGACCTGATCCAAACACATCTTATTCTTAACTCTATAGTAGGCTGATCTTAACACATTTCAATTCTACAAAAACCTAATACACGTGTTAAGTGTGGCTAATACACCTCACTTTAGAAGCTTTTAAAGCAACTTACTATTATAAAAACCAAAACAGGTCAGTTTGTGATATATATTTACCCTTTCAACACATCTAATATGTTTCATTCATGCGACCATACTCAGTGATGTAAATACAAAGTAAAACATCTCACCTCTTTCTGATGCATTAGGATGAAAGATGCTTAGCGAACAAATAGATTCGTTAAATCCAATAACTCTATTTTTCATGATGTCAAATGGCTCAAACAACTGCAGTAATGCAATTAAGAAATTCAAAGATTTGGGATGATAGCCTTATAATAAGATTCATCCTAGATTGAAAAGATTAAAAGAGATCAACATTTAAGGGGGGAAAATGCCATGATAATCTCAACCGTAACTACAACCACATGCTTTCCCACTGTATCTTAGTCAGCCACTCTCCAAATCTGTTGGAATTCCGTTCATCCTACGCCACAAAGAAAAGAACGTCAAGCTAAACATGCATATAGATTACGGCATCAAGACAGATGCACAGGAAAAAAAGTAGTGTTTTGTTAACAGTTTTACATATATGGATTAGGTCAGACATTATGCAAGTTATAGTGTTCTGTTAATAGTTTTATATTAGTTGTATCGAGTTTACGTTTTTATTAGAGTTAGAAAGTCATGTATAATCGAATGTTAATAACAACGTGCTTTGAGAAAGGTTAGATAATGCTCAACTCTCCCTACCGAGTTCTGAAAGGAAAAAAGTTAGATGTCGTCTATGAATGGTTAAACTCACTACATTCACAAATGTCAATGGTGTATTTTTAGGTCTATAAAATGTAGACAGTGGAGCTACCAATCGAAACCGAACATGACTAATGACACTTCTACTTAAATGAAGGCTAACTCAAATTTCTAAAACACACAAATTAAAATCAACATTGTACACATGATGATTCGTGCTCATGTACCTACAAAAACAAAAGAGAAATAATAAGTGGCTGAATACATCATGTTTGCATGCATTTGGGCAATTAGAAAGTCTTTAACGATATTTGGATTTAATATATTTTTGCTGTTAAATCTGTAACAAAACCAAAAATTCAGACAAAATAAAAGTCAAATATTAAGATTGGCGAAATTTCAAAAACTGTAAAAAGAATTTAACTTGATCGAATGAAGCACTAACTAACGAACTTATCATATGTTATCTTTGATAGAGAAAATTGTAAACGTAATCGAGCTCTTGATCAAATGAGGAAGGATTGATCTCTCAAACTCTAGTCTTCTATGAAAGTTACTATACTAATTAAGTACTACCCAGTCAATATATATAACCTACATTTATGACATAAAAATGGGTGTTAGTCAACTCGCATAATCTCTCAAAACAGGTGATATTCTATGTTCAAAATGCATGTCTATGACGTGTGCATATCACAAAAGCATATTTGATCAAGCTAACAGTACGAATTAAATAATATGGATTACTTTTGCAAAGGCGTTGTAAAAATGAGTACCTGCTAATTTTTGTACGACAAATTAGTGCAATCTGAAATGTAGTAATGATTTGAATACAGCTTGTGATACTGACATCAGTTTAACTTTAAAATCCTTCACTTTAATGCTTGTATCTTTGTTTTGCTCATCTTTTTACGCTTTCATCAACAGATGTTGCAACAGTAACAAACTAAACACAACGATTATTAAGTTTCTTTCCATGAATATAGCCAAACTTAAAAGAAGCATTTGAGCTATGAAAACTAATAAACAAACAAAAAGATGTATTTGGCCTTCATTTATATGCGTCGAAGCCAACACTGCTCGTAAATCCAAAGAGAACTTCAAGTATATGCAAATTAGTTGTCCCGTATTAGCTTATTGTGATGATGGGGTGTTTGGGTTATTGCAAACAGTCTAATATGCAGTCTATCGAATCGCCTAGCACCTTGTCTTTTGAACGAACCCATCTGCAACAAATTAAGAAAATTGTTGTTAGTGAATCATTCAAAACCTTTTATTATATGAGCTGCAATAGGGTTTCAACTCCCCTTTCCCATTGAATAATAAAAAAGAGCAATAAAAACTACATCAAAAGGTATAAAAGCGCATAGTGCAAATTAAGGGGTGTTTGGGATTGGATGTTTAAAGTGCTTATGGTCATGCTTATACTCAGAAATATATCTATGCTGACTTTTTGAAGTCAAATTGCCTGTTTAACCAACTTCACCCATCCATAAATAAATGGGTCAACCTGAGTTTTCTGCAGCTACTGAACATCAGATCCTTTTACCACTTGAAACCTCTACGATGCTTCTCTGGACACTCGTGAGTATGCTTCTCATGCTCGTGACTGAAATTTCCACAACACCATCCCCATCATAGAATTGCTTTCCTGCAAGATTACTAAGCTTCATTGGTAGGCAATTTGATCAAGAAATTTTGATATGTGCAGATGTTCTAGCACTTACCAACAAAAGGGGAGATCAGAAGCTCGTCAATTGTGGACAAATATCATTCATCGTTCGAGTCAAGCATCATTTGCATTGAACCCAAATAGAAAACATGAACCTAATGCTATTAACTATCTAATACATAAATTAAAACCTTATATTATACATCTATACTTGTTAAGCCGTAACCATACACCATCTGACTTACTTGGTTGTCCTTTGGTTTTACGGCTTGCTTGGATATAGTATATGTCCCTGCCAGTGCCAACATACCTCATATGTCATCCAGGTCTCTCCTTGTAACCTAAGAGTATTTTTCACATGACTGAGTGCATCTTGACATGTAGCTTCGCTGACAAACCTTAGTTTTGCTTGTCTGAACAGCAAAAAATCAAACTGGCCGGTAAGACTAACAAATCAAAGTGTTGCCCCCTTAAGAAAATGAATTAAAACGTACCCGTTAAAAATGTGTAAGTTTCTGTAAAGTTTACAGCGGTTATATCCAAACCTTCCAAATTCGCGCTCCAGATATGCATAAGCCTGATTTGTCTGATTTAAAAGTACGATTATAAATCAAATAAGTACAAAAAAAATATATACAAATATTAGTATTTCTTTCTAGAATTTTATGATATCCTGGTGATTGATTCTAATGCTTCCTTTTGTTGGTTCTGGTATTCGTCCTTGTCGAATCGATCTCTGTTATTGATGCATAATCGAATCTTGAAATCCCCCTGATTTACGGATGATGGTGGCGGGTTAGGGTTTATGAATTATATTGGATTTGTGTTAACTGAATGAATTGGAGGCATACGTAGAGTTGGATAGTTTGGAGATGCAGCACGATTTTGTACATATGGACGATTTTGTACATATGCTGTGTGGGTAATACAAAGCTTTTAATGATACAGCCCCATTAGATTAAGGGCTGAGGGGCTATTTGGTAATTTCGTTTGTAATATTAACCGCTAAAAATTGGAACATCAACCGTCACAATATTTGAAAACCCATTTTCCATCAAACTGGTTCTTCTCGCTGTTCCAATTTGACAAGAGAACAACACCCTTTTCGAATATTTGCTCCGCACCAGTTTTATTGTAAGTACACAAAACATTTTATTGCACACTATATGCTTGATAAAAATGGTTAAATAGAAATAAAATTTGATATAAATTGTTTTGTAACAAATAGATGTTGGTGTTTGTACTTGGTATGATATGATGTTTAATGGATTTAACAACATACCCACAAAAACCTAATGATAAAGTATAATTCGTTTTGTATGTTTAGTCGTTTGAATTAAGTTTACTTGTCGGAAAGATTGAGAATATTATGTTGATTTCGAGTTTATAATTGTATATGGTTTGTCAAATTAAGGCTTTGTGGCCCAACAATACCTCATATTGTGTGAGAATGCTCTTCAAATAGTTGTGGCTTTAAGTTCTGTAAAGGACATGTGCGATGGTTGGTTGCATTTGAAAAAAGGATTGTACATGGTTTAAAGTATTGTTAATTGTTTGTCACTTTGTCGTATTTTTGTTTTCATCAATGTTTGTTATTGTAGAAGGACAAGTTAGGAATGTGTGTAAATGTATCTACATTCTTGGTGAATATCATGTGATTATACCTTTGCCGTTTGAGGATATTTGTTGCTAAAAATGAGTGAATTAAGGTGCATGTACATGTGTTACTGAAATCAGTATGATTCTCCAATATTTTATGACAATGAGAACATGAAAATTTCCATTTCAGTGACAAATTTTCTGGATTTACGTCCCTGGAATAATTATCTTAATAGATTGTTAAACTGTCCAAATTTGTATTTTGCCTGAAACCACGAGATTTTGTCAGTTGTCCTTTAATTTATGGCGTTTGTATGTGACCTGATCCTGTCTTCTTCTATGCTACAATCACTTCACTTGAAGTGTTTTAGTTTAGAAGAAACGTTGTGTTTGTCTTTTATTCTTTATGAACTATTTGTCACAAGTCAATTGGTAACAGAAATTTATCTCCGTGTTCTCCAAGCAAAAGCAAGTGTATTTTAATGTCGGGCCCGTGTACCTGACATATGAATATAGTATTTCTTTTTCTATGTTAGCTATTTTGTTGTCTTTTTTCAATGATGCTGATGTATTCCCATTCTTTATCTTCCTTTTGCTCACTTTCATATTTGTTAATTCTTTACGAGTCAAGAAACTTTCCATAGAAGTTTTACAACTATCCTTTTATATTGGTCTCTCCCCTAGTTGAATTGCTTCTATTGTTATTAAGCAGGCTTTAGTATTTTTGCTTATTGGATGCAATGAGTCACCATAAGCATTTTACTCTCGGTATCCTATGGGTTCTTGTGCTTCTTTTACAAAGCAGCAAGTCGTTTGGTTGGTTTTTCTCAAGTGGAGATAATGGTAAGAGATCTTCAGAGCTGCCCAAAACATCTGATGATATTGTAGCTGAATTCTCTATGGAATTGTTAAATAGCGAGAAGGGATTGGAATTGGTTGAAAAGGCAAAGAGAAAGGCTGCGCTGCCTAATTCTTGTTGGCAAAATGCCTATCAAAATCTATTTGCAGGATGTTCAGAAATTTTAGCAGGTGAAGAACAACGATCGAGGTTGGCTTGGCATCTTAGTGATTGCTTTCAAAAAGACACCGGAAGACCTCCTTTTCCTTATTGTGATGAAAAATCGTTGATGGTAGACTGCCTCAAAAGATTAGATAAGGGGCCTCACAGTATCTATCTTGAGTTCTATCTCGAGACCAACACCATCTGTCATCAGTTACAGTGAGTAACTCTTTCTCTCATTGATACATGCACTGATGCACACATGCACATACATCTACAAACAAGTGGTTTATTCATAAACACTACCTCCGTTTCTAGATTACACCGGAGAAAATCTCTTAATGTTGGTTGATATATAATGGTCGATCAACGACCTTTGACCCCTATATCCAAATTTTGTCAAGCTTTTTGTCAGAGAATACACTAGTTAAAATTAGTTTACTTTATTTTCCATATAGGCTCACCCCTGCCTGTTGGGACATATATAGTGCCGTGTAAAGGTGGTAAGATGGGAAGGTAATGGGTCATCTGTAACACGGGTCCTAAGAAAGCCAGGCACTGACAAACACTTTTTGACAATCTACTAACAAATTTTATTTTTTTTTGAAAGGCAAAACTTATATTAAAACCCAACAAAACAACATACAAGACCACAACTCTCCTGTGCCAAAATCAGGAGACTTAAACACTCCTCACCATTAACCCGAACAAAAACAGAACCCACCACATGAGATATATGGTGCAAGTAAAAACTAAAGGTCCTACAAGACTACTAAACCCACCCCACCATCTACTAACAAATTATTAATGTGTTAATTTTGATTGCAAAATCAGTATCATTACAACATATATCTGAAATATTTGAATGAAACGAAAAATGCACTTTCGTTGACTTTCAATCCGCTTGACCCATTTGACCTGGGAAGTTTTTAAGCTATTTGTTTTATTTGATTCATTTGACTCATTTAGAGATGAACACAACCCAACTTGACCCATTCAAATATATGAGTTGCAGTTGCCACTTGTACCGGCATATGTAGGGGAGATTAATTTCATGATAGTATTCCATATATAGAGAATCAATTTAGAAATAGCATGATAAATGTTCTGTAAAAGGAAAAAATATTTCTGGATACAATAGGAAGGTGACTAAAATTGCACTATAATTGTTGCAGGACTGATGCATTCAAGAGACAAACAGAAAGACTGGTAAATGAACTCAAAAAAACTGCTGAATCGGCAGAGAACAAGTTAGAAAACATAGAAGAACAAGCAGAACGTTTATTGCATAATTCAGATCATATTCACCACTCTTTGTCTTCCATTGATGTTCAAACCCAAGAGCTGGCTCAAACATCGAAAAACGTTGAAGAACATGTTACTGTTGTCTTAGAGCATTCACAGTCAGTTTACGAGCAATCCCTTAAGATAGCCGATTCCCAGTTGGAGTTGGGTAACCGACAAATAAATATGAATGAAAGGTTGGATGAAGGGATGACAATGCTCAATGAATCTGCAAATAAATTAGGTGAAGAAATGAATAATCTAAGAAACGAAGCTGTTGAAATAGAAAAAGAGGTCGGTAAGGTTGGAGATGCAATGTTTAAGAAAATGGATACTGTACAGAACAAAGCTGATGATATCGAGAATATAGCAGAAACTTCGTTAAACCGGCAAAAGCAACTTCTTGAAAGCCAAAGTTCTGCGCTTGAGATACTCCAAACCGTTACAACTTTTCAGTCCCAAGCACTCGAAGAAAGCAGGTAAAATTAATATATATGTATGTATTATGAGGTATATGTTTGTATGGCGTATGCGTATGTATATACCAAAAATTTTGACTTTAAAATCTGATTTAAGGGGAACTCTGCAAAAGCTTATTGAACTTGGTCATAACCAACAACAGGAACTCATACAAAGGCAAGAACAACTTAAACAGGCTCACGATCATCTTGTACAGAATTCGAAAACAATATTAGCTGCTCAGGTTAGACTTTTTCTCATATAGTTGCATTCCTTCCCTATATATTCAATTAAGTTTGTGCTCTCAATATTTAGCAATTTTGTATAGGAAACTTTTGAGTCAAAGCAAGCAAGCATGTTTCTTGCCCTTGAAAAGCTTTTCTCTCTGCACAACGCAATTCTGCTGGAATCACGACTCATTAAAGCTTTTCTTGTATATTGTATATTAATCTTCACTTTGTACATGTTTACAAGTACGAAACAGACCTACAGTGTGAGATCCAGGCTATATATAGGTAATTCTGCCCCTACCATTGTCAGTCGTATAAAGTTTTGAATGTTTTTCCAAATCTTACAGCAAGGTTTTCGTTTTTCTTTCTTTTCATTCAGGGTTATGTGTTACATTCTTGATTGAATTATTGGTGCTTCGATATGGAAAAGACATTGAACAACAAGCATGGATTATCAGCATTGGTAGATTAATATTTGTGCTTCTCGCATCATGTCAACTTCTGTATGCCATTTACACGTACAGGTAATGATAACGTCATTTTCATACTTCCACAAGTCAAAACCTGGTTTGAAGTTGTATAATAATATATTAATGTATCATTTATTGTATTGTGTTTTGGATTTATGCAGAGACTACGAGTCGTTGAACCATCAGATGCTACAATCACTCATTGAGAAGGTCAACGGGATGCAAGGAAATAAACAGTTATTATACGACGATGGTGAGAGTGATGTGGACTGGTCTTCATGGATTGACACTGATATAACCGAAGATGAACTGGAAGACCTTGACTATATGCTCCCGGAAGCAGTCAAAGAGGGTTCAATCACTACTTCTGGATCAAGAGAATATAGCCTTCGCAACCGACGACGTCGATAGCTTTAATATACTTTATAAAGAAACAATTTATAGAAATGATTGAAATCTTACAGTAAGAGATTAACTATTGAATCATATATATGTTGTATTTACATTAACGAAACAATTTATAGAAATGCTTTAATATACTTTATATGTTGTATTGAATCATGCATTTGTTACATGGCTGGCTGTTAATGAAAGGCTGAATACTCAAGACAGATTGATGATTTGGAATCCTGTCAAACAGTTTCTATGTCCTCTATGCAAAATTGAAAATGATTCACATAACCACTTATTTTTCAATTGTGATTTTGCCAGTAAGATTTGGAATGTTTTGAAGAAGGATGCTATAATTGATCTGCAGTAATAATTGGAAAACTATTGCTCTGCATATGAGCAATCTTCCCACTAGTAACACTATCTGGAGTATCCTTAGAAGAATTGTGTTAGCTGCTGCAGTATATGAAATTTGGAAAGAGAGAAATCTGAGGATTTTTCAGAATTGTTGCAGAATGTGGAATGAAGTCCTCGACGAGATTATTCAGAATATAAGGCTAAAGTTAACTTGTTTGAAAGTCAAAATGTCTGCAAACATCAAAGAAGTGGCAAAGATCTGGAAAATTAAGTGGTATACTGCTAAGAAGATCTTAAAGGGGTGTTTGGATGATGGTTAAACATATGGCTATGTACCTAGACAGCAGAAAGCTTTTGCTGAGATATATTGCTAGTTAGTATGATGCCTTGTAGAGGAAGGATAGGCTGTCATAGTTCCTAGTCTTGTTTGTCCCAGTTTGAGTTGGTAACTGTCATAAGGATAGTTTCCTGTGCTATAGTGGTTATAATATTTCATCAGTATGGAATAAATGAATGCAGACAGCTGAATGGTCTGCCGGGGGTGTAAGATTGGCTAACGGATCTCTATGTTTTATGGATTTAGGGTGCTTGACTTTTGAGTGAACTGATGGATCTGTAATATGTAGAAGAATGGTGTCCTTCCAGGCAATCTCTTTTCCGGTGGATCATGGTTGAGTTGCCATAAGTCTAGTCTTGATTAGACTAATTATATGAGATGAGCATGAAGTTGTATAGTTGGTTTGAAGGTATTTTGGATAATGGTGCAGCAGATGGCTAGTACCTTGTAGGTGAAAGGTCCTGGTTATGTGTATGACTGGATTCTTGTAGCCTGCATAATGTAGTTTCCTGCTATGGTAAATGGAGTTATCAAGTCTAATGATTGGTAAATGGAGTCTTGCATTAAACCGGGAGATTATTGTTACATAAGGATGGATAGGTAAATACAATACATATATAACCTCCCTCGATCTCTCTTTAACCCAAAACCGAGTGACGGATAGCCAAAAATTGCAGCCATTTGATTTCCAACTAGAGGATATTAGCAGTCTGCCATTGTTATATAAACTACCAGAGTGCACGTGCTGCCAGATCCTTTTGAAAGCTATGTATCTAAGCAAAGCAGACCAAATCCATATCTTGCACCAAACGAAAGCAAACCATGCAAGCTTCCAAAGTGAACGATGCGGCCGGATCCTTTTATAGGCCGTGTATATAAGAAAATTAGACCAAATGACAAGATGATGATGCCAAATGTACCATCAAGTGATCACAAAGCATATGCTCAAGCCCATGTAGTAGGAAAATGTTGAGAAAGGACCGAAACCGAATTGGTCCAAAATGCCGGACCGAAATGGTCCGGTCCGGTTCGGTCTTCGGTCCGGTCCAGTCCTACAAGGCATAATCGCCGGGTTTTTTGCAAGACCGGACCGGACCGAGGACCGAATGTAACGAAAAGCATGGACCGAGGACCGGACCGAAATACGTTCAGTCCGGTTCGGTCGGTTTTCCGGTCCGTTTTGCTCACCCCTTTGAAGATAGAAAGGCTTCCTATCATTTTTTTAAACGACATTTTTTTTAACATCTTATACAGTTATACCACATATCTCACAAAACAATATATGTTTTCAGCGAAACTTGAACCAACAACCATGCCTTGGGTTGCAATCCCCATACCTCATCCATAGATAGTGGTCTTTTACAATATTTTGAAATCCGGTTCGACCCGGCCGGTTGAACCGGTTCTGGTAAAAAAAAAGGGGTCAAATTAAACCGGGTTTCATATTTTCGAAACCCGGTTAGATCCGCCGGGTTTGAAGTGACCCGGGTCAACCCGGTTCTCCAGACCCGGACGGGTTTTGGTTTTTTTTCGTGTTGTTTTACAGAGATGATGTATTATGACATTATTGGATCATGATATTAAAAAATGTATGAAGTACATTTACTGAACCCGGTATGTAAGTTAGCAATATTGTAATGCAGATTGAGGAGCTATCGGACTCGTTAGCATGAACTGGCAAATGTCCATTTTTTTACTCGAACATCATCAAACTAACACTCTTTTGGTTTTAGCACCATTTTGACCTAATACTTTTACTCGAACATCATCAAACATACACCACCGTTACCGCCACCAACCTCTGCCCAACAGGATTCAAATAATGGTGGATGGTGTAACCCTCCACGAACCCATTTTGACATGGCTAAGCCAGCGTTCATGAAAATTGCTCAATGGAAAGCTGGAATTGTCCCTGTCATGTATCGAAGGTACGCTCAAGTTCTTTAGTATCACTTAAAAAAAAGTCTATTTTTCCAAACTTTTTTTACACATTTTAAAATAGTGTGAAAAATATTTTGAAACCTAAATTGTTACTTATTTTAGTACAAATTAAATAATAAAGTTATTCGGTCACAATAATTGTTTTCATATAAGTACACATAACATATTAACAAAAAGCATTTACTCGACTTTTATAAGTTACGACCACATTAAACAATTTTCACACCTAGAGAATGTTTATATTTTTTTTTGAACGGCAATTGTGGCTACATGGCCCCTAGCCCAGAAGGCGTAGCGAGCCCACACAACCAGAGCCCAGAAGGCAATGACACCCTTCCCTTTACGCACGCGGGAGGAAACCCCTATCGCCCTAGACAAGACTTGAACTTGAGACCTTGCCTAGGAGGGTAAAACCTCCATACCATTACACCAGAGGCCCGATGGTTAGAGAATGCTTATATTAAATACAAAAAAGTTCGTTATACTATAAAACTAGTGCAATAACATAATCGAATCTTCTATATTTATTTAAACATTAATTAAAAACCTTATTGTATATTATACGATGTTCGGTTTGGTTAACCGCGGATATATAAATATAAAAACCAAAACTGAACCGTGAGAAGCGGATTTTTCGGTTTTGGGTTTTTTCGGTTTCGGATTGAGCGGTTCGGCTCGGTTTCTCGGTTTTTTAACACCTCTATGCGGAACCGAATAATAGACCATGCCTGTTCTGTCAAATGCAAGAAATTGAAAAGCATGTACTCCACAATTAATAAGTACACCTTATTCCAAACGAACCTTACATTTTTGAAGTCAAAAAGTCAAACTGTTAAATGTTTGCATATTGTACCGAATTTAACCGCCAGAAAATGAAACACCAACAGTCACATTCCTTTCAAAACCATGTTTCATCATTTCTACCAGATGGGTTCTTTTCATTATCGAAATTCAACTCTTTTCGGAGCTCTTTTTCGACCCGTTTCATCTCTGAACCAGCACTTTACTGTAAGTTTTGACATTTTTTATTCGCCCACAAACAGTTAGATAAAATGCCTCAATGAAATATACTATTTAAATTGATAGTATCTCTTCTGATAGTTACTTACATATTCGCTGTAATCAAGTTTCTTGTTCTCGTTGTTTCATTTTGAGAATTGGAACTAATAAGTTACTCTAAGTAATGAATCGATGCAGTTTTATTTTTATGGTGGGTCTGATGAGGCAGCTAACTAGAATCCCTGTGTCTTGAGTTATTGTGATCAGAGTTTGGTTAGGCTCCAATTTATTTGATATCAAATGATGCTTGTTGCTACTGATGCATGCCATGGATAAAAGTAGATTTTGGCGGTATGTACTAGCCTGTTTTTGCTGGTGTTTGTAGTTAGATGTTATGGTTGGTTTGATCAGATGGCTTATACCTTGTAGTGGATAGCTTTGATATTTAGTCTTTAGTTATAGGAATGGGTCTGGATGGGCAGCTCCTATATTCTGAAGCCATTCCAATTATTATTTTTCAGTCTGTAAATAAGGAAGTTTCCTGATCTTGGTTAGGAGGTTGTTTGTTGGTGTTTTTCCACGTTTGGATTGGGATATATGTATAATTACTTGTTATTAGTGGGTTTGACCGGTTATAACTGATATGGACCTGTTTCACTGTCACTTGGATGGGCAGATTGGAGTATGGTGGATTTGAATAGATGGCAATAAGTTTAGGATATCTTTCTTGCTTCTATTAGGCCTATTTTAACTAGAGAGTGCTGATTTAGGAGCTTTGGAGTGATATTCTTCTCCTCTGTTGTTTCCTATTGTGTGGTGCTCTGCCTTTCTGTATTTGGTCAGTACTTCAGCCTAGAAGCATATCTTGGTAATTTTGGCTGCTGCACTTGGTTTGCACCACTGTATGTACTCCCTAAGAGAGCTACACTCTTTTTCCTTATCCAAGGTTTTTCCTAAGGGTTTTAATTGGAAAGGTTTTTTAAGAAGGTAGTCTTTTTAGGAGTTTGGCATAATGATATTCCTTTCTTTATGGCTGGAAGGTATTGCTTGGATAATTAGTATGGTTGTCTGTTGTTATCTTGGTTTCCTGGTTAGTTTTTGTTTGTTCTTGTTCTTTGTATGTTATGTATGAGTTCTGTTTTTTGTATCTGTACTTGTTCAGCCGGCTATGCTCCATGAGCATGTTCATGGTTGCCATGGTGTTTGGCTTGTGTATTGTTTCTATTATTCTTAATATATTTCTTTTTTTCCAAAAAAAAAAGTACATGAATTGTTATATGATACGAAATGCGAAAATGTATGGTAGCGAACAGATCGTATTTTTAGTACTTGCTATGAAGTTTGATCTAGTTATCAACATACTTACGGAAAATGTACACGTGTTTTAGTTATCAAGTTGACATTTTGTCCGCATTTTTCTATTTGATTGATGATTATGTAAGTTAGAGGGTGTTTTTGTTCTTGTTGGCTTACGTTTGCGTAGAAATTTTGTCGTTATATCATATAATTAATGATCTAATTTAGAAAGACCAGAACGGAAGGTGTGTAATAAGGTGTATTCAATACGGAAGATTACATGATTATCACTTGTCATGTGAGGATATTTGTTGCTAAGAATGATTAATAAGGTGGGTATAATGTTATTAAATACATTACACATTGACCCAAGAATGTTGTTTTTAGCGAGAGATTAAAGACTATTTATTTGCGGTTACAATTTATAAGCTATTGTGTTGGAGTTTTGCTCTTTATGTGGTTAGCGGAAGCGTGTTTGTTAGTTTCATGACTGTAGTAGCTGAAACAACATAGTAGCTGAAGCAACAGAATGTTGTGAATTAATTTTGTCTTGTCTTATGCTACCATCTGTGCTCGGTTATTCATTAATGTTCCAAGAAACTTATTTGTTTTGTTTTGGATTCTACATAGAAAACTATCTCTAGACCTTAGTTGAACCATAATGCTGTAGCTCATCAATGATAGAAAGCAACTTCCGCTATCTACACGCGAAAGCAACCTAGATTATAATATACAACCAGTATGTATAGCTGCCGTATAAAATTTATTCCTCGTTGTTTTACACTTGCATTCCTTTCTCTGTGATACCTTTCTTGTGGTCATTCTTCAATTATGCTGATAAATTCCCAACAATTTTCTTTCTTATCATCACATCCATATTTGTTGATGATTTATCATCAAGTCCATATAAGTTTGTTTGTATATTGTGTAGAAGGACAAGAAAGGAAGGTGTATGATTGTTATACATTGTCATCATTTCTGTATATCATAAATATCATGTGATGATGATAATTTTGCCATTTGAGGATATTTGTTGCTCAAAATGAGTGATCTAAGGTGCTTTTGTATATGTGTTATTAGATCAGTATGCTTTAAAAGTATTTCCTGACAATGAGAATGTGACCTTTTTTCCATTTAGTGAACGATATTTCTGTATCTTATGCTGCTGGAGTCAATAGAATGTTAAGGTGTCCAGTTATATGTATTTTTCTTGAGAAAGGCGGCTCAAATCACGAGAACTTTTAGGTTGTCGTTTGTATCAATTGTAGTAGACATGATTTTGTCTTCTTTTATGCGAAGAACCATTGTGTCTTCTCTTGGATACTTTAATGTCCGTGTTCTCCAAGCAAAAGCAAAGTTGCTTATAATGTAGGACCCGTGTAGTTGACATGTAAATTATATATTTCTTTCCCATGTTAGCTTTTTTCCTTTCTTTTTTCAGTGATGCTGATGTATTCCCATTCATTTTCTTCCTTCTGTTCACTTTTATATTTGTTAATTAATTATGAGTCAAGAAACTTTCCATAGAAGTTTTGCGCAATTCTTCTTATATACTGCTCCTTTCCCTAGTTAAATTGCTTCTATATTTTTTTTGCAGTCTTAGTATTTTTGCTTCTTGGACACAATGAGTTACCATAAGCATTTTATACTCGTGACCCTATGGATCCTTGTGTTGCTTTCACAAAGCTCCGAGTCATTCAGTTGGTTTTTTTCTAGTGGAAAGGCGGATTCTAGTGAAAATCCTTCAGAGTTTCCTGAAACGTCTCGTGATCTCGTTGCTGAATTCTCCATGGAATCCTTAAATAGCAAGAAGGGAATGATGTTGGTCGAAAAAGCAAGGAGAAAGGCTTCTTTGTCTAATTCTTGTTGGCAAAAGGCATATCAAAATCTATTTGCAGGATGCTCAGAAATTTTAGCACGAGAAGAACAACGGTCTAGGTTGGCTTGGCATCTTAGTGATTGCTTTCAGAAGGACACTGGGAGGTCTCCTTTTCCTTATTGTGATGTCAAATTACCCATGGTAAATTGTCTCAAGAAGTTAGATGAGGATGCTCATAGGGTATATCTTGAGTTTTATCTTGAGACTAACGCAATCTGCCATCAGTTACAGTAAGTATTTTTTTTCTCTATTTTCTATAAAAACAAATATCCATTTTACAAATGTTCACACTATATTATAAAATTATGAATATACTAGGATAATATATTGCTATTTCTTCCACTACTAAAAGTAATCAAATAACAATATAGGTCCACCCCTTTCTGTTGGATATGGTGGCATATTTGTTGGGATTAATTTTTTGATTGTAATCTTTATAAAGGGAGTCTTAGAAGTAGCATGACTTGTGTTAATAAAAAAAAAATTGACAGACACAATAGAAATGTGTAGAGCTGGCAATTTTGACCCATTTACTGATAAATGAGTCAATTTGTGTAATGCATTGTCTTTAACGGGTCAAGTGGCTGAAAATAAAACGGATAAAATGGGTTGAAAGTTGCTCAAACTGTATCAATTTTTTGGGTTTATTGAAACTATTATCTTATCTTTGACACGCTACTTACCTTTATACGATTAAAAGTTCTTACAGTAACTGTTTGAGGTTAACACAATTCAGACCTCTTTTGACCCATAATGTGACTAAAAATAAACATGTCTTATTGCAGGACTGATGCATTCAAGAGACAAACGGAAAGATGTGTGAATGAACTAAAAGCGTCTGCTGAATTTGCAGAGAACAAGTTAAAGAATATAGAAGAGCAGGCAAGACGTTTGTTGCATACTTCAGATAATATTCATGACTCCTTATATTCTATTGATGTTCAAACACAAGAATTGGCTCAAACATCAAAAATAGTTGAAGAACGTGTTAGTATTGTGTTAGAGCATTCACACTCTGTTTATGAACAATCCATCAAAATAGCAGATTCTCAATTGGAGTTGTGTAACCGACAAATAAGTATGAATGAAAGGTTAGATGAAGGAATGACGATGCTCAATGAATCTGCAAACAAGTTGGATGAAGGAATGCATAACTTAAGGAATGAAGCTGTTGAAATAGGAAAAGAGATTGGTGAAATTGGGGATGCAATGTTTATGAAGATGAACACCTTACAAACCAAAGCCGATGATATCGAGAACATAGCAGAAACAACTTTAGGCAGACAAAAACAACTTCTTGAACACCAGACCACCACTCTTGAGGTTCTTCAGACCATGACGAGTTTTCAGTCTCAAGCATTAGAAGAGAGCAGGTATGTGGGTTTGGGTCAAACCATTTAGTTTTCAGTCTCAATTTTTTTAAATAGTCATTTCAAGACATATTTTGCTAAGAGTAATCTAGTTCTTTCTAGCAAAATGAGTTGAGATATTTGTATGTATTAAAATCACACTTGGGAGACTTCTAGCTCTTTTATTTTCAGCTAAAATGTTTTTCGCTGCTTAATCTGTGAAAGATAAAACATAACATCGAGCTGACCCATTCATATTTAAATAGGTAGAAGTTGCTATCTCATGTGAATATGTAAATATATAACTGACTTTCAAATCTGATTGCAGGGGAACTCTGCAACGGTTAATTGAGCTTGGTCAAAATCAACAACAGGAACTCATAAAAAAACAAGAACAACTTAAAGAAGCTCACGAACATCTAGTTGAGAATTCAAAAACAATCTTGGCTGCTCAGGTTAAACTTCTTCGCGCTATTTGCATTTCTTATTTGTATACTCGATTCGGTGTTTAAACAATTTTAAATTTTCTATTATGTGTATAGGAACTTTTTGAGTCAAAGCAAGCAAGTATGTTTGTTGCCATTGACAAGCTTTTCACTCTGCACAACGCAATTTTGCTGGAATCGCGGGTCATTAAAGCATTTCTTGTATATTCTATATTAATCTTCACAATGTATATATTTACAAGCACAAAGCAAACCTACAGCGTGAGACCCAGGCTATATATAGGTAAGGCATCCCTATTGTTTTCAATCATTTAAAATTTTGGGTGTTTGTTGCGTTATCTCAATATCTTACCATAAGTTTTCGATCATCTTTTCATTTTATGCAGGTTTATGTGTGACATTCTTGATTGAATTTATGGTGCTTCGATATGGGAATGACATTGATCAACAATCATGGATTATAAGAAGTGTTAGGTTATTATATGTGCTTCTTGCATCATGTCAACTACTTTATGCCATTTACACATACAGGTAAAGATATCATCATTTTCATTAGGTCAAAACCTGTATGTTGCAATATCACTTATTGTATTGTGTTTATGGGTTCTTGCAGGGACTACGAGACAATAAACCATCAGATGCTACAATCACTAATTGATAAGGTTAATGGCATGTTAGGAAATAAACAGTTGCTATATGAAGATGAGGATGATGATCTAGATTGGTCTTCATGGGTTGACACTGATTTACCCGAAGATGAATTAGAAGATGTTGATTTCATCCTCCCTGAGGAAGTCAAAGAGGCTTTAATTTGCACTTCAGCATCTAGAGAATATAATCTTCGTCACCGCCGCCAATAGCTTGAAGATTATTCAAATATTCAGGTAAGATTCATAGTGATCTTTTTGTTTAATAGTATTTCGTATATAAAACTACGTACACATAGACACATGAATATGTGATGGATACTGATAATAAGATCTTATTGTGTTGTACATTATTTTATTATTGCATAAATGTCAAGAAACGAATGACATTAGGACCTTGTAGGAATACTTTGCTCACGTTTAAAAAAGTTACCAGGATCCACCATAGTCTTCACTTTTACCAGCCTGTCAAAATTGTTTTTAAAATAATTCACACCCCAAGTACTGCTTGCTTCTTGATAAGTTTTACCAACTCCCAAATCAAGGTCATCATAGTTCAAATAAGCCATTCTTGGAGAGTTAGAAACATAAGAAGCCATATAGTCATATAAGTTTCTAATCCAACTTATATGTGGTGACGTTTCATCTCCATCCCACACAACCAAATATTCGATCATGTATAGTGTTCCGAGTCTATTCGGGAACGGAATTGCCGATTCTGGAATCTCATTCATTTTCCCTCCATATGGAGTTAACACCAAAAGTGCCATTCCTGCTTCTATTTTATCATAATAAAATTCCCATATTCCTTCAAACCCATCTTCAGAAATAGGATGTGTTGCGAAATCTGATTTCCCTTTGAAAGAATTTTTTGGCATTGCGGTTCTATTCAAAAGAACCTCTACCAGTTCACCGTTTGTGAAACTTGAACCTACTACTACTGATTCTATCCAGCTCATTTCGGTGCAGTCTTCTTTTGTCAAACCCAATTCCGGGAATTCTTTTTGCATCAATGGAAGTAATCTATTGATTCCACCGAGGAAAAGGGTATCAAAAGTTGCTCTTATAGTTCGGTTTCCTGTGCTTGGGTTGACAATGCTAAACATTAACACTCTAATGTCAAGATCTTTATCAATCTTGGATGCAACGTATTGCCATTTGTGGATTATTTTGGTTAAATTTTGCTCCAACGTTCTGTCAATTGAAAACACAGTCACTGTTTGCGGAACAGGAACAAGCTTTAACTTCAATGAAAGAATGATCCCGAAACTAGAACCACCTCCTCCTCTAATAGCCCAAAAAAGATCCTCGCTCATGGATTCTCTATTAAGAATCTTACCTTGTACATTGATGAACTGAGCATCGATGACATTATCAGCTGCAAGACCATACTTCCTCATCATGGCACCATACCCTCCACCACTAACGTGTCCACCGAGACCTAATGCATACCAAACACCTCCTGGGAATCCATGATTCTGGCTTTTTTGCGCGATTGCGTAGTAAAGTTCACCTAAAGTTGCCCCGGCTTGAACCCAAGCAGTGGCGGTTTGAGTGTCAACTGTGATTGATCTTAAATATTTAAGATCGAGAATCACAAATGGGACTTGTGAAACATAAGACAACCCCTCAAAGTCATGGCCTCCACTAAGCGTTCGGATCTCAAGTCCATGTTTCTTTGAGCAGTAAATGACTGTTTGTATTTGGGACTCGTCAACTGGTGTAATTATATAACGTGGTTTTGGAGTTGAAGGTGATGTGAATCGTAGATTGTTTATAGAGAATTGTAAAACTGATGTGTATGAAGAGTTATTTGGGCTGTAAATGACTTGAGAGATCAATGTGGCATTATCAGACTTGAGAAGTAGGCATTGAAAAAAGTTATCATCTGTATTTGCTGATCTAAACTGACCAGCTCTTGAAACCAATAAAAAGATTACAGCAATAATACGATTTACCAAAGAAAAGGGTGTTTGAATCTTCATTTGCGTATCCTATTTTCAGATTAAATGGATCACTATCCTCTTAAAGTATATATAGATACATAACACGCGAACTTTTAATTTCTTATTGCTACTTGTTGCAGGTTAAGTGGAGCATTCTTACAAGAAACTACAACTGGTATTAAAAGTTCAATTATTGAAGCAATATATTTCTTTGGTTCAACTTGTCATCAAGAAATCTTTATATTGACTTGAGGAATTCTGAAAGCAGCCACCAGCCCACAACCTCATCTCAGCATATAAATAGTGGAAAAAAAATGTTTGACTTTGACCACAATTATATTATGTAAGTTGTGCCCTTGCCCATGATGGCTAATTAAGTACTTTAACATATATAGTCTTCTGAAAGAAGTTAATATGAAACTGATGAGTGGAACATGTTTTGAGTGGTTTCTTGTAAAAGAACAGTTTTGCAAGGGATATTATACAGAAAGCCAAGTAATGTGCCTATGTTTTTAGATTCTCTTTGTGTCATCTTTAGTGGGTCATTTTGTGTATGGATAAAGATTTATGCTATAAATCTTTAGAGGAAGTCGACTAGATCTATTGGATGGTTCAGGTTGTGCCGAAGGGATCAATCTCATTAATCCATTCCACACCACTAAATTTTATATTACTATGGTGACCGGGCATCTACGACATGAGATGCTTTTTAATATGCGAAAACTAAGTTTTCATCCAACCTGCAAAAAACAAAACTTGTGACTTTGGAAGTTATAATTTTCAAATGTGCATTTTGTATTATTGCCTTGGCTATACTCAAAATGTAGGTCACAAAGTCTAAAGTTTGTAAGGAAGGTTGATAGGGCTTGAACCACTTCATGATCATTGTAAAATAACATCTACCCGAAAAGTCCTTGAAATTGCAACCTGAACCATCCCCAACAGGCCAACACCTTGAAACAGATATATCGACACCAGATAATTTGCATGTTTGTTCTTCTTAGACCTGATCTAACCATGAGAAGCTTGGTTATGACAAACCTAGTGACCATAGTGCCAGAGCTACCTTTAGCAGCTTGGTGGGTTAAAGTTGAGTTTGTTGATTCCATTTCGGTTTCAACAGCTCTTGATCGCGCTGGTGCATAAGACAGCCTAATGCATTAACTGCCGGCCCAACGTATTCCTATTAATATCGTCTACGTTCAACTTCTCCGAAAATAATTACATCATTTTTCATGTTGTGTTATATGCATCGATGCTCTATGATTTATTTGCAATTTTTTTGCGTTTTTACATTTACAATAATAAAAAATCATTGACATCCAAAGTTGCACATATTTTTCTTAACTGGGTCTTGTTTAAGGGGAATTAAATTATTTGTCACAATCTCCTGAAATCGTGAGGAAATCATACAATAATTTAGCACATAGTTTTAAAGTTAAGTTATCAAGTTCTCCATAATAAGACAGAAATGGATCACTTTCAACAATGCAAAATATAAGTCATACCGGATTTCAAAATATAAAAGGTCAAATGCACAAGACAAGCATCATATTCGTCTTACCATACTTTGTGTTTTCATCTGTTTTGTTTTTGGCAATTCACATCAGAAGTTGGCTTTGATAAATTATGAATACTTGGAGTTGTTATGCATTACAATATGAAATTGCTTATGTTTTAAAATAAATTTCATCTTTAACTTAGTATCAAAATAAGTTTTCACTTCATATTTTAACTATTAAAAAGAGATTTTAATGGATACATATAATATTTTATTGATAAAGAATGTAACTAGTTAACATTTTTGAACTTTCGTAAAATTTTATAACGGACATTTGTTTTATTTTACGAAAAACTGTTAAATACAGTTCTAAAGATTATGTTTAAACTCCTCAAATATTGTTTGTACCATTAGGATTAGGATCCTCTCATTTTCAATTTTCTCATGTTCTTCTCAAGTTCATATGTTGTGAGAGTAGGTAAATTAATATATCACATATTTTATTTATTATGACCCCACTAGTTTATTTACTTTTATTTCATTGGTTCAACATGACAAAACATTAGACACAAACTTTAGAGGATCTCAATCCGTACCATTAATAACTAGTTTTAATACTCGTGCATGTACGAGATTTATACATTAAATTTTAATTAAATGTTAATTTTGCAAGTGGTGTTATTTTTTCGTATTTGCACATTGAAGATCTTGTTTAACATTATTTCATAACAAACATTATTTCAATTAATTGTGAATGCGGGATTTATTCCCTCGTAATTTTAAACAATTTTATAACAGTTATGATAAATGTTTTTCTACCATATTTAAACAAAGAAGATTAATCTTCATGTTTGTTAATTACATTATTGTGTGTTACTAAAAATTTTAGCCGTATTTTTAAAATTAAGAAACAAAACCCGTTGTAAACCGCATTGATAACTTAATAACATGGTAATAACAATCTCCTAATTAAACCACTAAATAAAAGAATACTTTTTATTTTTCCTTTTTTTTTTTTTTTTTTATTTTACCTTTTTTTCCGGATATTATTTTACTTAAACAACTCATAAAGAGGTAATCAAACATTGAATTGTTCGTATCCGAAAAACCACCGACTATTTATTTATATACACACTTAATTTCCGTGCTTTCAATTTGGATATTTAATAATCGTATCATATATATGTTGTATTTTTAAACAACAAAGCATGCTGTATTATTTTAAAATAAAAAGTCTAGATGTACAAAGACTAAATGCTTACTTTGTTTAAGTTTTTTACATTATTAAAAACATGAAAACTTTATACATTTACAATCAATCCATATTAAATATTCTAAATTCAACCACTAAAGCTTTATTAATTATCACCTGTCTTATATTTTTATTTTAGTATTTTTTTTTAAAAATTTTGACACATAAATTTTTATGTATATTTTCCTCTACCAAATACTTACACCAAAAGCGAATCAAAATTATTGGATCAAATTGGTATACTTACTTTATGACTTTTTATAACCAATCAGATCTGCAAATATTTACCTATACTTGTCAAATCAAAACTCTAATTGGACCAAAATATTTTCACTCAAAATTAAAATCTTATAAAAAATTTACAAAAAAAAGTAACTCCTTTATATTAAATGCAAGATAACGTTCACATTACCCAACCATAATGCATTTAATTTACTCGTTCCAAACCGACTTTAAGTAACAAATCAATTACACATGACTTATTTCTAAAACCACCAAACCATATAAACCAACGTTAGCAAAACCCAATTTTAAAAATAGAGGAAGTACATCTTAATAAAGAAAATTGAAACATATTACACTTTTACATTACGATATAACCGCAATATGAACTATTACATTAAGGCTGTATGATTTTGCGCATTTATTAATAAAAATTTTTATTGGGAACACAATTATCCAAGCAGTATAAATGCATACTGTACAAGCATGTAATGCACAAAAAAAAAGATGACGACAATAAAAATAAAAAAAGTGTGTCAAATCAATACCCATAACATTAGGGGTATGTTAAGCGAAAAACTTAATAAACGTTCATATGAAAGCTTGAGATCTTAAAAAAAGCTAATATATAATACATGGAAGTGTAATTATATGTATTTTAAGAGAATTATAAAATAATAATATTATTAGAAATTTATGATAGATTTGAGAGTCATACAATGCTAATTATTTTAAGTAGCTTAATTTATTTTAAAAATTAAACAAATTTTCTCTCATAATTTAACATGCACAAAACATGTCTGCCTTGTTTAGGCATAAAATCTATAAGAATTTTAAAATACATAATTTTCTTAAAAAAAAACAATATAGGGAGGAGGGTTCCTATAACAACCTTGACCTTTTAAAAAATGTTTTAAATGATAACCATCAAATTTAATTGTATATTTATATATTATGTAAAAATAAAAGCTCTAACCTACATATACGAAAAATAAAGAACCCTCCATCCCCAGCTTTAAAAGATATAATCTAATCACACCTATATAGGCTGAAGCAAATAACCAATCGAAACCAAACCGAACCTACAAACCGGAGCCGATCCAAACAGATCGAAACCAAACAGCGTTATAAAAATACAAGCTTCAGCTTTCAACTTATAATATAAACTCTAACCCCGTCGAGCTCTAGCCCCGTCGAGCTCTAGCTGCAGCCCCAGGCCCAACTTGCGCCAGACATACCTAACATATTAAAGCTTATTAGAGCTTAAGATTTTAAACTACCGGCCAAAATTTGAATAATACCAGTTATGTTTAACATAAAAGCTTTTAAAAAATTCATACCCTTTTTAAAAAGAGAAGCAATATAGAATAGCATCTATCAAAAACTTGATCATTATGTGTTTTATATGAATGTAGTAATCAATAAACAAGATTTGTGAACGTGATTCATCAAAATCATTTAAACATAAAAGTTCTATCTAAATCATTTTGATTTCATGTTACTGTGGGTGTTAACTTAACTGAACCTTTCTTTAGAACAAGCTTTCAGTTTGGATTGAACACATGCCCTTTAATGCAATAACAATTTCAACCGAGTGAACTGATCAGCTTTTCGCTAAGAGAATGGTATCGCTAATTGATGTCGTAGTCTTGTCCTACTAATTATACTATATAATGTTTAGTGTAGTGTTTATATACACATTTTCTACTGTAACTATCTTTAAGGGTGCGTTTGTTTTAATGCGGGTTTAGAATGAAATTTGGATTTGGTTTTGGATTGAAAGAAAAGTAAGAGAGAGAAAATGAATGCAATGTATTATGTGTTGTTTGTTTATATAATGGAATGGGAATTTTGGTTATAATTTATGAATATTTTATATTAGTATAAGAAATGATATTGAATGAGGGCCCATCTAAAAAGTTATAAACTATTAAAATATACATATATTACGTATAAGACAAAACAAAAGTAAGAGATGTGTCAGTAAAGTCAAAAATGATATGAGTGTCATGAAAACCCTTGTTCAATGGTATCAGTGGTAAATCCAAATTCAGCATTTACTTAACAAACAATGAAAATCACTCTCATTCCATTACTTGTATCCAAAATGCTCATAACAAACACACCCTAAGAATTAGGCTTGAAAGGGGCGCGTGAGCCTAAACGTAACATACCAAACAAATTAATTTGGCCTACTATGAACCCAAACCCCCATACCAAACGGGCTCTAAATGAAATAACTGATCACTGATGAGTTTTTTAAACATAAAAAAGTAATAGCAGACATATATATTAGCTACGAAGTATGTTAGAAAAAATGAAAATGAGAAATAAATAATGAAAACTTGGCTTTTTATTTTTTCTGATCCACACCCTCAAAACAAACGTACCTCAACAATGTTGTAACAGCGTAGATTGAAAAAAAAAACACGCCTTCCGTGGGACTCGAACCCACGACCACGTGGTTAAAAGCCACGCGCTCTACCAACTGAGCTAGAAAGGCTCTACATTCTTTTAGTATCATAAACAATTCATATGTAAAACATTATAGTATTCAACCTCTATCACAAGTAGGAATAATGTGACTATGATTTCAAATTATCATTGCAATATTCATGCCTTTTTATTTTTATACGATAAGACGCATGCTTAGTACAATTGCTAGATAAAAGCGTCACAATGTCACGAGGGTTACTTAAATTATTAACTCTAAAGTAAAGACTTCCAACTAAAAATGTTAATTTTACAAACACAAGCTACTTAAGCAGACATCTTTAATCAGTTGCAACAAGTGAAGGAGAAGTTTTTGTACTAATGTTGAAACTTATATTTCTTGACATTAAAAGGTAAGAATGACGCATGTATCATTTCATCATCAATTGTCGAGGATAAACTATGATTAATCATGTAGATCCTAGCTAGCCTAAGTGGAGTTCAATAATTTGTTGAGGTTTTCATCGTTTGGAGTTCAAGATTTTCATCATGGCCATTTGTTTAATTCCATTCAAAAGTCATGGCAAACACTATTTAAATTAATTTTTCCTTTCTATCATTCTAAAAGGAAAATAAACATCACTATTTTATATATATGAACGGGTATCTACTCTTCATCTATCATAATCAACCAATAAACTATAGTTTATATGCGTAAAGGTGAAATTTTATATTTCTTGGTTTTATGGCCGTCAATTCTTCCTCTATGACAGATGGTCTTATCACTTTACCATAAATGACAAAGTAACAATGTATTCAAACTTTCCATTATCACCATGTTAAAAAGTTGTTGTCGACATGATATTGAGGGTTTACATTTTTTTCTTCAATGTAAAAAAACTTAAAGTTATGTTTTGCTTAAATTACCCTTTATTAATTATCTTAATATAACTTAAACTTTATCAATTTTGACAATTTTTTGAAAACATACACTATATTAATTTTAAAAAACACAGACTTTGTATTTCAAAAAATACACGCTTTGCATTAAGAGTAGAACCAGAATCACGACCGATCTCGCAAATTATAATTATTTGCCACAGTATATCGTCGCTTAACGCGAGTATTCGTCTGATAACAAATAAAAATCAAATTTCTTATAAAACCAACTTTCTAAATTTCTAATCTTACAATTATAAGTGTGTTCAAGTCCCCTAATCATCCCTGTTAATTTTGATTAACTCCTAAATGCTGTCTGGCCAAATTTAGTAAACGATAGATATTTTTACTGTCATTTTATGTCATAAACTCAACAAATAATTTCACTTCATGTCATACCTTTCATGTTTCTTAAGCAAACAGCTCACATATCATATCACAAAGTTCATATTTTTAAGTCCAAAATTCACATACTTGTAGTAACAAAATAACATAATGATAATAACAACAAATTTGATATCTTTAACAAGAATATAAAGATTTATGTTCATGTTTTGTAAACTCCAAATCACACACTTATTTTACACATGTGATACTTGAATACCATAATGTTATTTTACACATGTGATACTTGAATACCATAATGTTATTACCATAAACTTTAAACAAAGTAACACAAATCATTAACAACAAATTTGATTTCTGTAAGAAAAATCAAACATGGACAAAAGGTAACTTTACTATCTATAATACAAAAAAAGGTGGCTTACTGTTGTACATCACTATGCCATGATACAATAATATCTTCAAACCCAACTTTAAACTCATCCCAATCACCATCACCACCACCACCATCAACCGCCGCCATCTCCACCAACAACAACTCCGGCACCACCTCCATCACCTTTGCCACCACCACTACCCTCCCTTTAACCATCTCCACAACACCATCTTTCAAATTCTTCACCCTAAACCCTGATTTCTCCCCAACCTCCACCACCCTCTTTTCGACCTCATCCGCCTTTGCAAGAGTCGTAAATCGCCTCTCTTTCTTCATTACCTTCTCTTCAAATATACCCGACAAATTCAACCCGGATGACATTGATATTATATCAAATGCATTCATCCTAGTACTTTTGCTCATTATCAAACCCTGACCAGAATCATTGGAATTATTATCTTCTAGTAATTCCAATGTTGGTTCGGGTTTTAAAGACTTTTTAAACCAAGAAAGATTCATCAAAGACTCAATACTCATTCTAGTCTTCGGATTGGGATCAAGTAGCTTCATAATTATCATCCGGGGCTTATTAGGTATACAATCCGGAAACACAATTTCGCGATCATGTATCTTTCGATACATATTCGCCAAGTTACTATCATCAAAAGGTAAACTCCCTGCAAGCAAATTGTACAAAATAACCCCACAAGACCATGCATCCGCTTTCGCACCATCGTACCCTTTACCTCGTACAATCTCAGGAGCCGTAAAAGCCGGTGTACCACACGCCGTATGCAACAAACCATCTTTTCTAGACTCAGGCAAAGCCGACAAACCAAAATCACATATTTTAAGATTACCATTTTTGTCTAGTAAAATGTTTTGTGGCTTTAGGTCACGATGTGCAACGCCGTTTTGATGACAAAAGTGAAGAGATAAAACAAGTTGTTGGAAATAAAAACGTGCAGTTGCTTCTTTCATACGTTTTCTACGTAACAGCTGAGTAAATAATTCACCACCAGATGCTAGTTCCATAACTAGGTAAATCTTTGTTTTTGTCGCCAACACTTCGTAAAGTTTAAGAATATCGTCGTCTCATAATAAATAAAACGACTTAATAGGTCATCAAGATAACATTCTTTCAGCCATTCAAATTCTTTCAACTTTGGATCTTCTCTATGTATAGGTCCTATAGATACCAGCTGAGGGTTGAATGAACTTTCGCTAAGATCTCTAAGAAAGCTAGAAACTTTGCAAATAGTTGGTGGATGTTGCTTTTTACGATCTCCTCCTTTTTCTACACAACCAAGAAGAAAGCCTATAGCTTCATCTGGCTGACTAATTCCATCATAGTCGGTGAGGTCTAGCGGTTGTTTGTTGTTGCTCATTGTGTGTGTTTTTAGTGTGTGTGAGTGTGAGATGAGGGTTGAGTTCAAGTAAAACTCTCTCTTTATATAGTAAAAATGATCACAGCACACCATAAAAGCTTGTATGTATTTGTAAATGAATGGAGGCTAAAAAAATTAAAGCGAAAATTACCAAAAGCATGCAGTGAACCTGCAGGTTTTTTTTTCGAAATTAAACTTGTAAATCGCGCCCCAATGGTAGCGATTTACATATGGTACACGTGTCGGCACTCGATTGGCTGTAAAAAAATAAAAAAAAGTAAATCGCGCCATATGGGTAGCGATTTTCTTTTTATTTTTTTTAAAAAATAGTTTGCTAGGGTTTTAATATTTTCTAGGGGTTTTTTTGACGAAATGTTTAGTTTCTGTAAAAAAAAAAGTAAATCGCGCCATATGGGTAGCGATTTTTTTTTTAAATAGTTTTGCTAGGGTTTTAATATTTTCTAGGGTTTTTTTTGACGAAATGTTTAGTTTCTCTATCTTTGAGCATGTTTTTTCATACCCAACTGTTTGTAAAAATTGTTTTTATTTCCTCAAATGTGTTGCTTTTGATGAGCTCTACACAGTTACGTAATTTTTTTTTAAAAGCTTTAGTATGAATGAGATATGATGTTGCAAAGTGTGTCAGTTAGGTTAATTTTGAAATTTTTTTAGGGTTTTTGTTTTGTAAAAAAAACAGTATTCCGTCTATCTTTTCCTATGTTTTTGCATACTGATTAGTAGTTTAAATTTATTTTGATTTCCTCAATTGTGTTGTCTTTGATGAGCTCTACAGAGTTGACGTAAAAATTTTTAAAAATAGTTTTGCTATGCATAAGATATGATGTTGCAAAGTATGTCAGTTGGGTTTATTTTGAAATTTTTTAGGGTTTTTGTTTTGTAAAAAAACAATATTCCGTCTATCTTTTCCTATGTTTTTGCATATAACTTTTTGTTATTTGCTCATTTGTGTATTCGTTGATTAGGTCACATATTGAATTACAATTTATTAAAAAAATTGTTAATATGTATAAGATGTGATGTTGCAAAGTGTAATTGAAAGCTTAAAATCAACGGTAGTCATTAAAATCATTACAACATGAGAACAACAAGATATCTATTAGATTAAAGGGCCAAGATTATTTAGATGATAAACATAAAAACAACAACAAACAACGACATACATGTTTAGCAAACTGGTGTTAAACAATAATGCTTTTACATATCTCTGTAGTTCGTCATTAATTGTCGCTTTTCTTCCATGCTCCTTAGCAGCTCATCCCTAACGCTTTTCAAGTATACACACTTCTTCATGTCCGCTCCTGTCATGCATCCAAGAGCGTACTTACCATATTCAATTAGTGGGTGATCGTGCAAAACCATTAGATTGTTTATTTCCACCCTACGATCTGTAAACCTATCAGCAAAGCGATGCATCAAGGCTAGAATTTGTTCCTCCAAAATAGCTTCTTCATCTAGTGCTTCTTGTAGTTTTGTAAGGACATTTAACCTAACTTGTTCTGGGTTACTAGCCATGGTATAAAATGAGCAGATAGAATTAATAAGTTGTTTGATAGTTTCTATTTTATTGTGAGTAAGAGTCCTCAATTTGTGTTACATTTGTATTTTATATATTGAATATAAAAAATAATCTGACGAATTGTTAGATATTTTCCTAAATCGCGCGTAATATTAAGTGATAGACCGCATTGTCAGTGAGTTGTCTAATCTGTAGCAGTAAAAAACATGTGTGTTGTCAAATCATGTCCTAAAGCGCGTGTAATTTCTAGTGATAAACAGTATTGTCAGTGAGTTGTCTATTCCGTAGCAGTAAAAAACATGTGTGTTGTCAAATCATGTACTAAATCGCGTGTAATTCATAGTGATTTACAGTATTGTCAGTGAGTTGTCTAATCCGTAGCAGTTAAAAAGATGTGTGTTGTCAAATCATGTCCTGAATATTGTAAAATGTTCATTGATAAACCAAATTGTCATTGATAATTTTTTTTCTTGATGCAGAATGAATAACAATCACATAGAATTGAAAAAAAAAACCCACATACAATCTAGTAGATTGGCAACCTTATTTAACACAATTTAAAAAAAAACAACAAAACAAACAACAACACTCTATGGGTTGGCCTTGTGATCTTTAGCAACATCATTATATAGTCTATAATGCCATGTAGCTGTTAATGAAGTTTTGTTTTGCAGAAATGCTCCTCAACAATTGTTGTCTTGTTCTGAGTATGTTGTTTGTTGTACATATATCTGCTTCAAGTGTCATTAGTAGAGCATGCAATCATAGGCTATTAAGCTAGTTGTTGGCGGAGGCATACTTTGCGCAACTTTTGTTATTTGTACCTGACGGATACGCATTTCCTCTGAATAACGATTTAAGTTGCTCAACAACTGTTGTGCAAGTGTTTCCTCATCTTGAATCTCCCTTTGTAGTTTTGAAACAATTGTTTGACGTGCTTCATTTGCAAAGTAAGCCATATAGTTTGTAAATAGAGAGAAGAAGTGTGTGTGTGTGTGTGTGACAGACAAAAGTCTAATGTAGATGATAGGATAGTTGATATAGGGGAAATAGTATGGTCAGTCTTTATCAATAGACTGAAATAGTAAAAAAGCTGACAAATCTCGTACATTTATAGAGATAATAGACATTTTCATGGATTGGTATTTATCAACTGTCATTGACTTGTTTTATTAAGATTGGCACTTAATTATTCAATTAATATAAAAAAGGAACAAAATGTGTACATTGAACAGACTTTTTTAATACATATTCAGTTACATGAATATTAGTACATATTTTTTTGTTTCTACATTTGATGTAGATAGCTTAGATCTATCTTTAGTTCTTCCGTAGAGCCATTGTTGGGAATCAGCACCGAGCTTAGATCTGTCTTTAGACATGATACATTGGTTTCCTCGTCTTCAAAGTGTTCTTGTTCCGCCCATTCAACCATTTGATCAAAAGTGTAATCATTTTGTGTTACCTTCCTTATAATGTCTTCATTTTCACTTGAGTAGTCAGTTATGACATGGTTCATCATTTCTGCCAAGCTAGCATTTGGGAAAATATATTTTGATATAACAAAATTGACACCGATGTGGTCAATGTAAATTTCCAATTTGTACTGCGCTGAAGATATATCAAACATGACATGCATATCATAGTTGTTTCTAAGTTTAACGGTTATTGAAAATCCATTGTGTGGTATTTTGTAATAAAGAGCATGAATCTTTGTACCCAAAATATTAATCAAATATTGTTTCAGATCTTCTAGTTTCAATCTTGGAATGTTGATGTTGAATGTTCCACCGTTGACGTACATCGTGTTATTTGTGTGATCGAGCATCAATTTACCATTATTATGAACCACAAAATTGAAAACGGTTTGCATGTAAGGTGTAGCAGGTTTTGTTTTATTAATAAAACCTAGTTCACCAAGTAATTCATAGTAATCGAATTTTTTTTCTTTCTTTTGTCCATTTGATGTAGATAGCTGAGTGATTCTTCTAGTTTTATTTTAGTTTCTTCAGAAATGACACCTGCAAATGATTCTTCCAATGAACCATTGTTTGGAATCAACACCGTGCTTAAATCTATTTGACTATGAGAAACGAAAATCTGGAGCTTCCCAGCAACTTTTGCAATGTCATACATAACATTAGTATGATAATCATTTTTAATTTGTTTCATACCTGATAACGTGTAGTATGGTGGCAACATGTAATAAAGAGTAGTGAATCTTCTCGGTATTTTCCATGTTAGATAGCTAACCGTATCTTCAAAATCCATTTGAAAAACGCGAATATTCAATACTGAACCATCTTGGTATGTTAGGGGGTTGAGTTTAAATTCTCCGTTGTGGTTTACATCAAACTCGAAAGTAGTATTTGATGACGTCGACATTTTTGGAAAGTAAGAAGTGTTAATTGAAATAAAAATGTTGAAAATATTTAGTTGTATACATGTCTATATATATTAGTTGGACATCAAAAAGTTGATAAGTCTTTTTTGTCAGAATATATCATTTTATTATTGTTGCACACTAAAACAAGGAAATTCAATGGTACAAAAAATGATAAAAAATTATTTCTAAGTAACTAGTCAAATAACTTTTTTGAACAAGAAGGTTTTTCTTGATTCTCTGTTTTGTTTTTCTCATCTTTGTGCTGCTCTGCGACGACCAGTGTGGATAGCTCCACCCGAGAAACGTACACATGTAGTCGGTTATGTTGAGTATACATGAGTATCCTGTCCCGCTCTTGTATAGCATCAGCCAATGGTACAAGACCTGAATCAAAACTACAATTAGGTTTCTTTATATAAAGAAACGTTGGGGAGTTTTGATCGTAACCCAAATTGTTTGTTAATATTAATTTAACTTGATCTGTTGAAAATGTGTCCAACTCTACCGGATCCACTGTAGCAACCATCTCACCAACAAATTCTCTTCCCGGCGGACTAGTGAACCTTCCATAATGGTGTAGTAGGACCTTAAATGTCATTTTTTGAAATTTTTAATGAATTAAAGAAAACTTTAATGTTGTTGTTCAAGCTGAACCACAAAGTATGTGGTTTATATAGTGTTTACTGTTTTTTCATTTACTGATTGAGTTGTCCAATATGTCATTGATTTGTCATATCCATATCAAAAATCGCGTAAAATACATAGTGATCAACACAGTGTCAGGGAGTTGTCAAATCAATGTTTATATTTGTGATTCAGTTGTTAATTGTATTTTCGCTATTAAGTTTAATTGACAATGAAATATATTACATCATTAAAATCATACATTATAATTTAACAACAAACCAACATAAATCATAAAAAACACACAATTCTTTATTGCCCAAAATAGTTAAACCAACTATTTGAACCATTTGTGTTTAGATCATCTAGATGTTGCACATCATATTGCTGAGAATTATATTGTTCATACATCTGAGATGATTCTGTTTGATGTCCATCATATGCCTGAGACGTGTTTGTGAAATGTTGGTCGTAAGGTTGTGTTGTGTATTGGTTAAAAGTATGGAAAGTGTTGTCATAGTGTTGATTTGGGTCATAGAATGATGGTTCGTTGTTTCGTAGAATATCTTGAACATTCTGTGTACGAATGTTTCCAGGCGGTTCAACGACAAAGGGTTTATTGCATTGATCACGTCTGTGTCCTGCCTGTGTGCATCTGCTACAATGGATTACTCTTGGCTCCTCTCCTTGAGACTGTATACGCTTTGTATTTTTAGGACGACCAGGTTGTGGGTTGTCCATGCGAGGAGGAATAGCTTTATGAATATTTTGCGAAAATTCCCATTGTTGCATATTTCTAAGGAAATGAATTGATTCTAAATAAGTGCCTTGATATTTTGGTTTTTTAAACCAATCTGATACATATTGGACACAATCCGTCAAACCCAAAAACCGTGTTACATCTATTACGTGACCACACGGAAGCCCTGAAAGTTGCCATTTACGACATTCACAAGTGCCTGCTTGTAAGTTGACTTCACGAATATACTAACCGTATGAAACTTCATATTGATATTCGTTAACACCTTTACCAACCTATTTCGCGCTTTTCAGGCTTTTTTTGCCACTTTGTGTGCTGCCCAGTCAGTTATTTCGTATGTCATGTTTGCTAAAATAATTCATAAACAAGAATCAATATAGCAATTGTTATTCAAAGAAAATAGTTATAGATTAGGTGTAGAGAGAGAATAATACCAGCCAGTTGTCGACGTTTATAGTACCATTGTTGCACCATCGCATGATACGTCTCTGCTAACTTTAACACGGGCTCTTTTCTATATATTACACTACAAGCATTGACAGACTCTACACTATTCGATGTCATATAATTGTAATGAACTGTGGGCAATGCGCTCTTGATCATCTTTCAGGACGAGCGTCACAAAGCTTTTTGTATGCATCAGGCTAAATAATTTGTAGTATGTTCATGATGGCTGCAAAGTCTTCTCGTGTATATGCCTTGCATATTTTCCAGAACAATTTTTTTTTCAAAGATAGGTTCATCATAAGATGACGACAACATACAGCATGAAAGGCTAAAGGGAATTCATTTTCTACTGCCAAAGCTATAGCAGCATGCCTGTCAGAAATGAATAGCAAATTGGGGTTATCACCAATGCATTCTTTGAGTACGGACATTCACCATGACCAACGTGGACCTGTTTCCCCTTTGCATATACCAAATGCAATTGACACAATCTGATTGTTTCCATCCTTGGCCACAACCACCAGATTTGTTCCCTTGTATGGACCCTTTAAATGCGCAACATCGATCATAAGCACAGGGCATAGATAATTGAGGAACGTACGAATCTGAAATAAAACATTATAAACATACTTTCGTGATGTAGTATAATTATATTATTTAGAATATGTTAGCATCACTTACCGAAGCACCAATGGCAATGAATAACATCTCGAAAACCCCTTTTTCGTCTGTTTTGATACGTGTTACTGTCCCTTCATTTTTTTGTTCTAGGTTATAACAATAATACGAGAGCATTTCAAATGCTTCGTACGGTGAACCCCTTATCTGTTGTATACTGTAGTCCTTCCCTCTCCATGCATGTTGGTAAGATATATGTATTTTATATTCTTTTAAAATATCTTTTTATATATATTTCCCTCTTAAAACCCGCGACCTATCTTGTAATTTTGGAGTGAGAAGGTGAGCAATTACTTTTTTGTTTGCATTTTGATGGTTAGGATATGTTTGAGTTTTGGGACACGTGTGAGTATCATCGAGATGTGTAATGTAATACTGCCCTGTATTATTCCATAGTCTAGCCCGAACCTTCCAATCACATTGTTTAAACTGATAGCATTTTAACTCACACCTACCTGGGCCTGACCTATCTACTAAAAATTAGAACCCATCATTTAAAGCTTTCAACCTGATAGCCAACACTAAAGCTTCTTTATTGTCAAAAATATGACCCTTTTTAACTTCTGATTGTTGACTATGCTATTTTGAAATGATAGGTTTTGACTTGTAAACTAGTGTATCTGGAATGTCAGGCTTAAATGACATGAAGTTGTTCCATTTATGGATCTTATTTTAGGGGTTTTTATCTACCCCGTCATCACAATCATTTTTTTCATTTGCGTATTCGTCGTTTGATCTGAAGGCAAATGAGGATTCTGGATTTGTAAAATGAGGCTCATTTTTACAGATGGATTCATTCATTTGAAAATAATTTTGTCCTAAATCAAAAGATAGACCATTGTTGAAAAAAGACGTATTTTTAAAATTATTATTTAAATGAGATGAGTTTATGTCTTGATTAGATGGGCCGTTGTTTTCAAAAGTTGTTGATTCAAAAAAATTAAAGAACTTATTGTTTTGATTGTTTTGCCGTTCAGAACAAACAAATGTGCGAACTCAAAATCATGGAAGTATACAATAGATAGTGACATCTTCGGCCGTGAATACAGTTCTCGTCAAAGTGAAATGTGTTGTTTTACTTTAAAGTTTAATGTGGGTAACGAACATTTTATGTGTTCTGCAGATGGACAGATGTCCTTAAGTTTGCTAAATACAAATTTTCCACAAACAAATCTAACACCAATTACCACTTCTGAGGGTGTATGGTGTTTTTTATTTGGTTGTCATGTAGGGGCGATTATTTGGAACCCATGTTTAAAAAAAATTTATGGAATTGAAGTCTCTTTCATGCCCAATAGGCCAACACTTGAAAAAATTGTTTAGGGTTTCGGTGTCCGTCCTAACACGTTAAAAAATACTTAATATTTCTAGTTGGTTATACGGAGACGGGCCGTTGCACGTGTTAATGTATACTTTGAACTCGGATACATGGACTGTTCTTGGGAATGACTGTTTGCCCCGTCTCGGTATAAGAATAAAACGATCGTGTGGAATAGCAGTTGCAAGTAGTTGTATTTTCTGGGGTTGTTCTAAAACTTTTTTTAATGATGATGGTTCTTCTTATGAACTTTATATGCTTCTTTCTTTCGATTTGATTAACCACCAATTTCATGTTTTAGACATACCTACTCAGTTAAAGAACTTACTTCCAATTCCATTCTATATTTCCAACCTAGGAAACTCTCTTGTAATTTCAGGAAACCTCATTCATTATGAGAACCGATATATATGTGCATGGTTGTTAGAAGTCGAAGCTGCTGTTGTAACATCCTAGAGAGTGTTATTTGTCATTCCCTCTCAAAATATCTAGTAACACGCGTGCTGAACCATATCCCTCAACCCCAAATCCAGTTAGGATAATACCCGGTCCCGCGGGTATTGTTCAAAAAGCTAAGCTGCTTAAAGAAAAAGTTTTTATTCTTGATTCGGATGGGGCTATAATGTCAACACAAAAATATATGAAAAAAATAATTGAGGATGTGGGTGAGGATGATGATTTCAACAGTGGGGCATAGGTTAGCGTCACTAACTATGTGATTGCATTTTGTGGCACTGTAACTGGATGTTTGGGAGACATCGACAACTTTCTGATAAAGGGAAAACTTGACCACATTGTTACAATAGTAAAGTCTTGTTCTCTAAATATGCTTGGTGATCTAAATGTGACTTTGAAAGATATATCAGGTACAATACCTGGAACAATACATCACAAAGTCATTGGTGAGGATGGTTATGGAAAGGATATTATTGTAGGAGCTGCTATGATACTAAAAAATGTCTCTGTTTTTACTCCTAAACCATCAAAGCATTACCTAAACATTACAATGAGAAATGTGGTTGAAGTTTTCCGATACCGTTCTTGGAAGTGGCACTGGTTAATCTTATCATTATTATGTCCGTTTATGTTTTTTAATCAAGTTGTATTACAACAATTATCATCGATTGTAATGTTTTTTTAATGCAATGTATACTTATTATTGGTTTATCAAAGTGATATACAATATTATTTCACACAAAAGGTTAGACTTTCAACATACAAAATATTCAAAATAAAAACTAATCATAACCACAATCTCTAGTATCCTTACACCTAGACAGATAAAAATATTGACACATGCTATTTCTAACTGTCTCCCAAAACTCTTGAGGATCACCGTTCACTATTGGACTTCTTTTTTTAACACAAACAGAAGATTAACCAACATGTGATGACTGCACAGTCTGAGTAGTTGGTTTGTAGAGGGACATGTATACCCAAACCATCATTGTATGAAAATTAGAAATTATAAGGTCCTCTAGTTTGATTGAAACAACCACACCCTTGCAAAATGTCATTAAGCACAGGTGTCCAACGTTGAATTTGGTTAAATAACAACATCTTTCTTCCCTCGTTAGGCAGGGAGTCGAACACATAAACATGAGAATTGGGTAAGTCTATTACACATATAACCCAATGATTTCCTCCAACATGTATGGCAGAAACACCTACAAATATATAACAAATATATTATATCAACCTAAATAACTTATTAGATACTAATCATATATAAATTGTATTAATAGTTTTAATACGAATAAGTAACGAAATAAGTACCCAATTAACAACACTCCATGCTGGATACGGACGCGTTGACCCATCCAATGTTCCAATAGTGTGTTGGTCCGTCTCTATCAGAAAACATTGATTTTCCGGATGTACACTTATTGTATTTGTATACACTACTATCCACGGGTCATTACTACGCCTAAGCCTAATTAAGAGCACCATCCACGCGTTTATGTGCTGATTAGAAACAACGTAACAAAATAAATAGATGTTATTGGGTAAAAATATAAATAACTCATGTATTAATCTTGTATTAATAAACTTACCTCTGCTGACAACCAACCCATTGGAGTGCGCGAATCAATGTTAGGCCTATACAAATGTGGAACTAGTTGTTGCCAAAAGGTCACTAGAACTGAATAACCCTTCATATAACAATATAAGTAAATCTGCTCGGGGTGATTTAAAAAATCTGTGTAATTAACATAATTTTCTCGTTTCACCTACAAAACCAAGTTAATAACCAATATCAATGCACATACTTTCATTCGTTTATTCTTAAATTAAATGCACAAAAATTGTTTACTTAATTTAAATTATATTAAATGTACAAAATTTATACCTGCTTCCTTGGGAATTGACTTAAATCGCTTATCCCATAATGTTGGCTCACAATTATCGGTTCTTTATTTGCTGGTCGCACCTGCTCAACATTCATATCCTCCATAAATTTATGCATTTTTTCAAACATTTCTAGCTGTTTAGCTTCATTTTTTATTTCTTCAATTTCTTTTTTTTGTTTGTCAATGTCTCTTTTTTGTTCCTCTAATTGTTGATACAATTCAGATGGAACTTCATACATATTTTGACGGTTGACATGACGAGGTACTCGTTCAGCTACACCAATACGGTCGTCAAAGTATGCCCTACTAGAAATCCACCGGTCCAATCAAGCCTCGGTCTTGTCCGGTGTCAATCTTTCAGCTGGCAGATTTCCCTTAAAATGAAATAAAGGAAATTAATTATGAATTATATAACATAATCAAACTTATTAAACTATAAATTAGATGAAACTCAAATGAAAAAAACCATCAACCATGCTTCCAAAACTTTTCCCTTTCTTTTCCACAGCACAACTCTAGGGATAATGATTGTAACGATAAGAATATTCTAGGTCGCGTTAACTCGGATATGGGCTCGATCCCAAGTCTAAAGAAATAAAAACATTGCTTTAATTATTATACATTATACATGTTACTTAAATGCCGAATTAAATATTAATAAAATAAATTATGACATATCTTAAATGCCCAAGTATATCCAAAGATCGAATAGGAGTTGATTTCAATTTCACTTGTCGGTTGAGTGGCATATAATTTAGGCCAACGTTTAACGTTTGCATTCTTCAGTTGGGAGTACAGCGTCGACCACATGTACGAACCCCAAGGATAGTTGTCCCAACCTACCCTATCATTGGCTAACCTTAACAACCATGTAGGGATTCTACGTTTACCCTCCACACCTAATAAAACAAGTTGCAAGATACCTAGACAACAGAGGCTAACAACATCGTCGTCATCTAATCTATCAAACAACTCGCTATCAATGATTTTATACCACAGTGCCCGTAATAGGTTCCCCATCTAAATTTGACAGAAACACACGTCTCCTAAAAGGAATACGCGACTCTGCGTCCCCATACTCAGCCACATTCTCGACCCCAAACTTTAAACTAGTAACCAAGCAAAATTCCTCTCTCCCAAATTGTATTGTCAAATTATCAGTTACATAGTAATACAAAGGGACGTTTTCATCTCCTTCACCTTCTACCTCAAGTTGCTGACCTAACATAAAATGTATTAAAATGCAATTCTCCATAAAATCATTTTGGTTTAATACCCAACCAAAACAAGATTGCCGAAATAGTTCTTCCCGTCTGGTCCCAGTAATTCTTTCTTTAACTATTTTAAGCAGCTTATAACTTACTTACTACATGTAATAAGACAAAGAACACGGGGTACCTAAATTAACAAATACATAAATAATTACTACACATACAAACATCAAAAAATATAATACTGGGTAATTAAAAATATAAATATTATACCTCGTACCGGTTAAATCCATCTTATAATAAAGAAGTAAAACACGAAGTCACCAACAACACCACCTCAAAATCACCACAAACCGCAACAATCCACAACATAAGCTTCAAACTAAATCAAATATTATAAGAACTACTTCAAATCAGAATTGCTTATTTTTTGAAACAAAGATATGCACATTGTATCTACTATATCACTTCTTATTTATATGCATAATCAGATTCTTATTTTAGAAAATAACAAAACATTACTGCACTTGGCAGTGATAAATCATTTCATGGCAGTGATAAATCATTTCATACTATAGATTATTGTGCTTCTTAAAATACAAACAGTGAAAAAAAACTGAAAATCGCTATCCTATACGCGCACTTACATTAAATGCTCTAACCCAACTATTTTTTGACCCACGTGCAACTGACAAAAAGGTTTTTTTAGGAAATCGCTATCCAGCAGGCGCGATATCCATTATTAAAAAATTAGGGCTCCAATTCATATTCGTTATTTCCTATGTTACCTTAATTGGCCGACACACGTCCATTTTCTAAATCGCTACAGCTATGGCGCGATCTTCTGGTTTATTTTCGAAAAAAAAATCTGCAGGTTGACTGCAGGAGAGCTCGAATCCCAACGGGCCATTTAAGTAATTTTTGCAATTTTTAATTCCTGAGTTTTTATACGATTTTTTAGTGCAAATAAAAAGTTTTGGGCCATAAGAATTTCAACTAGTTAATTTTAATAATATATTAAAAAGTTATTTTTGATGTACAAAAATATAATATATAGTTTTTTAATGCAAAATCAATTCTTTTACATCAAAAGTACGCTTACAGAATGACTTCACAGGTTGTTTATCCCCTTGTCGTGTTGAATTATTTAAAAACGTTTCATTTTTTTAAATAACTTTTACATTTCTCACGAATATTATTTTAATATTACCGCATCTTTTGTGTTGAGTACCCTAAATATTGTTGCCTATAAGTGTTTTTTTTTCTATATTCAACTTTAAGATGTTTGTGTTATGGATGGCTATTCAAGGGAGATTGCAAATTCAAAATAGGATGTTTGTTTGGAACAAAGATGTTTCAATGAGATGTTCTTTATGCAAGTCATGTATAGACTCTCACAGTCATCTATTTTTTCAATGCTCTTATGCTTATAGGATTTAGGAGGCTCTAAAAATAAATATTCATGTTTTTGTGTACGTATGGACTAGAATGATCTTGTTAATCACATTATAGGTATAATAGTTCTTGGATCTGGTGTTTACTTCATATGGCAAGAGAGAGATAAAAGATTTTATCACTCAAGAAAAAAGACTTGAAGATGTATTACTTGAGAAGTATTCAATTGAGACTAATGAGTATTAGAGCCATAAAAACAGTTCAAGTTCTCAGAATCGCCAAAGAATGGGATATTCAGTTCAGATATGTAACCAAAGAAAGTATGAGTAGTTAATGATTGGAATTGGTTTGGCAGTGTTTATTACTTACTTGGGTTCTTCTGAGGAGAAGGTTGTTAGGAGAATTGGACCTGATGATCACAAAGTTCAGGGTTTCTATCCTTATGTGAGGAGTTTCCCCTACCGTGACTTCCACAGGGAACTCTCCGGGAGGCCAGGAACGTTCTCCTAAGAAACCAACGAGTGGGATCTTAGAATCCACCCTGAGTGATCTGATGGAAGGCTTTAACTTGAGGAAACAATGCTCGTAGATGACTTCACACGAGTTGCCGCTATCCATGTATACCCGATTGACTTGTCTTTCAGATATCCGAACCCTGATTATGACTGGATCGGAGGAATTATCAGAACCCGAAACAGGGGGAAATTGATTTCCCCTATTCCATTAACAAGTTCCTTCACAAATTTCCTCTTTGAAGCAGGACTTCCTCTGTTTACCACGTGAATAAGGGCTTCAGCCGGAACGATATCCTTGTCCCCTTTCTTTCATTCACCTAATTGGGTGTTGGAAGCCTTTGCCTTTCCTTTCTTTATTCCTTTTACCAAGTTGGCAAGTTGCCCTGACTTTATAGCTTCTTTAATCTGGTGTCTCAGCTCCAAGCATTGGTTGGTTTCATGCCTGTGGTCTTCGTGGAAATGACAGTACTTGGGCATGTCGTGTGATCGTTTGTTCCCGACCATGCGAGGAGGCAGTTCGAAGGTTTTGGCTACCTTCTCTGTTGCTAGAATCTCCCTTAGACTATTTGATAAGTTGGTAAGGAGTCCATGGTTAGACGCATTGTATGGAGAGAAATTTTCTTGATTCCTCTTCTTCCCTTTGTTGTTATCCCAAGAGAAACCTTTGTTGAACCTATCGAAACCCTCTTTATGATCATTTGGGGCTCTGTTAGTAGCCACTTCCTTTGCTTTAATCCAAATGTAAGTCTTCTCCATCAGATCCTTATAAGTAGTAGGAAGGTCCCTAGAGAGGAATTCCACAAGGCTTCTTGTCTTCAGCCCATGAACAAAACTGGAAATGCGTTACTCCTCGTGCAACCCCAAAATCTGCAAAATATCATTTGTGTATTGAGTGACGAAGGTTCTAGTACCTCCACTCCCTCTGCTTAATATTATGCACCGCTAAATGTGTCTTTGTGAACTTTTTCTGCTGGCTGAAGTGTGACTAGAACTTTACCTTTCGTCTTCGTAATTAACAATGCTACCTGCTTTTTGCCCATTCTACCATATCCGGGCGGAGTCTTTAAGAGTATAGGTAAAGATATGGCAGATGGGGGTTGTAGGTTATTAGGTATGAATGGTGGAGCGTTATGTGAGAGATATGTACCATTAGGAGGGAGATTCCCTCTTGTATTAGTCAAAGGCTGAATGCCTCCATACCCAGAGGTCAAAGTTGATTTCGAAGGTTGCCCATTCTTACTTCTCCCTGGGTGGGTTGCGAGTAGCGAAAGAAGGTTTCCTACACGACTTCCACCATCTTCTATTCTTCGTCTGAAGGTATCATGTCGTCGGATTCCCTTTCAACCCTGCTCCTATCTCTGTTCGGAGCATCTTTAAATTCTACAACCCTTCCCCTCTGTCTTCGAGCACGTGGGGATCCTGTTTGGAGAACAAGAGTTGTTTCCCTCATACGTACTATCCTTGGCTCCATCTCTCTCTCCTCGTCATACTCCTTACTATAATAGTCCAATTCAGTGCGGAGGTCTTCATTTCAAACTTGACTTTTATGCTTCTTTTGGAGGGACTCGAGAAACTCGTAGTTGGCTTTTATAAAGGTTATGCTAATCAACGGATTAGGATTAGCCGAAGTGGATGCACGATTGGTGAGTGGCGTATTTTTAGGAGATCTGACGGTGAAAGTAGAGGTGGTTATGGGTGGTAATTCATCCACGTTTAGAACGGGTAAAGGGGTTATTGTTGAGAAACCTGGTGGTAGTGTGTCTTCTCTTCCGCTTGTCATACCAAAAAAGTAGGTTAAGTGGTTTTATGATTATTGACTTGATTTTAACGGGACTAATTGTAGCGGTCCCATGGATGGCACCACTGATTGTACAATATTGGGCACGACCAGGCTTCGATGGTGATCGAAGATTTTGAGGGTGGTGATTGAACTGCCAAGCCGTAGATAACTTGTGACAAAACAAATGCAAACACTAAGTGAAGTGAAGCGCAGGAGGTGGCCCTACGAATCACTTCCATCATGAGAGTAAGCATGTGCTTTGGATGATACTAAGTACGTGTAAAGTATAAAGTAGGTGTGAAAAGCGTAAATCATACCTAAGGACCTTGCCATCTATTTATAGGTGATGAAATATGCTGGAACACGGCTCTGCACATAAGTCGGTAATCGTGGGGTGTCCCACGATTTAAGGGGGATTTCAGGGTTTAGTGTTCCACGATCTCTACCTTGGCGGGTAAGCCTGGGTAGAGAGGAGAATATGGGTTTCGACCTAGTCAGATGTTGCCTCTACCCTAGTTTTGTTGAAGGGGCACCACGAGGGGTGTTGGCCTTCCAGTGGCGAATTCCCATACTGGTAACCATCGTGAAGATGATTTTACGATACTAGAAACTATTTGAAGGTTTCTAGGTGTCATTAGGAGTAGATCCCTTTCGAGTTCGGAGGGGAGGCCTTCGATCCAGATCAGAGGGTACGTCATCAGTAATCATGGGATATCTTGTTCTTGATAAGTGACTTAGTATCTGCATAAGGAGGGTTTCCTATTGGTAAAGCTACTCTTGACATGATTAAGGGAAGGTGAGCTTTATGTTGCTTTTACAGTTCTAGTGTTTGGGATATGTCCATATTCTAGTTTATAGTTTGAGTTGTAATTTGTAAATGGGGAAAATTACATATATATCCTTCCAAAAGCTTAAAATTGTATATACATCCAACTCATATTTATAATTGCATATATATCCTTCTAAAAGCTCAAAATTTGCATATATATTCAACTTAAACTTTAATTGCATATATATTCTCCCTAAACCTTAAATATAATTATAATTGTGAAACAACTCTATAATTATAACTATAAAACAAAATATTTTTTAAAATAACTTTTTCTTTGATTACAAACTTGTTGGTAGTAATATACGTTTTCATCGTAAAATACTTTATTTGTTTATACATATATAACAATCATGATATATATTGATGAGTTTATTTCATGCATTCGTATTATATATTATTATGTTTAGTCTTCATATTAGCTTCTATTAAGTCTAGGTGTCTTAGTGTTAAGTTTAAACTTATCATTAGTCAAGTAGTATTAGGATGGGTCGTTGGATTTGCTTGTGTCCTAAGCCTAACCTATTCTCTTTTCCGGAACCAACTTAGGGTATTAGTGTCGGTGTTTTCCTCCCCCCTCATATCTATAAAAGGAGATATAAAGGGGGAGGGCTTTGTACTTCATTCTTTCAAGGTTTAATAAAAGGTTTAGTTAAACCATCTTGTGTGTCTTTACTTTTCTGTCAAGATAAAGAAGCTGCAGGTTATGTGTTCTTCTTCAAGGTCGAATTTCCATGCTAGATAATCAGGTTATAGGCTGCTCAAAGTCTTCAAGTGGTATCGGAGCTCGGGTTCGCGAGTTCACTGGTTATCTAGGATCGTTCAAGAAGGGTTCTTGGGTGTTCGTTTTCTTGGAAGGAGCAGAAGGGTGTTTCTACTTGGGCTACCAGGTCATCGACAACAAGGTTTTGGTGTTTAAAGTTCTTGGACGTCAAGGAGCCGCATGTTAGTATTGACAGGGTTCTTAAAGCTCGGTTTTTCTTGTCGAGGTGTTGTGACATGGGGAGGTTCAAGGGTTTTGTTGGTTATCGAAATCAACAAAAGTTCTGGTGTCGTTTTTGGGTTTCGTCGAAATATAAACGAAGAAGAAAGAGGTACCAAGTAGCTGAGTTTTTTGTGTAAAAGTCAATTGTATTACTTCAAAGGAGGATTTTTAAATTCATTGTTACAAATTGGAGGGAATAGTACATTGGTATATTACATCAATTATTAGTAACAGGTAATTACTTTTTGTTTTTATTGTAATAAAAGGTAAAGTTAATTTGAAGTATTATTGCACAAGATACTTTGTTGGAGTTTTCAATTATTGTGAGGGTATATCACAAGGTTTAGTCGATCAACAAAGGGATTAAAGAATGACGGAATCCAAGTTTGACATTGAGAAATTCGATGAAACTGGTGATTTTGGGTTATGGAGGATCAAGATGTGTGCTTTATTAATCTAACATAGATGTGAAGCAAAGGTTTTACCAGCAGATATGGAAGCTAAAACGAAAGCTGAGCTAAACAAGAAAGCTCACAGTAGTGTGATTTTGCGTTTAGGTAACAAGGTTTTAATAGAAGTTACCGGAGAGACGACTGCAGTGGAGGTTTGGTCAAAGCTCAAGACTTTGTACATGACAAAGTCATTGGCCAACAAGTTGTACTTGAAGAATAAGTTGTATACATTCTACATGCCGACTGGATGAAAGATTTCCGAGCATATATATGAGTTCAATAAAATCGTTCTTGATTTAGAAAATATTTAGGTAAAATTCGAGGATGAAGATCTTGCTTTATTATTACTTACTTCTTTACCAGCATCATATGAACACTTTTTGGCTACCTTGCTCTATGGACGGGAAGCTTTGACTTTGGAGGACGTGATGGCCACACTAAATTCAAAGGTAATCAAAGAAAGTCCTAAGGCGAAGGGGGATGATGGTGAAGGGTTATATGTGAGGGGAAGAACTGATCGTAGGGATTCATGTCAGTCAAGGGGAAAATCGAGATCGAAGTCTCGAGGTGGAAGACTCAAGTGCTATATTTGCCAATCTGAGGATCACTGGTGACATCAAATAACGTTACTTTTATAGCATCATTTATCCAATGTAAATAACCCATTTAGTTTAATTATTGCAAAGAATTGTTACTTAATCATTTGTATTTGAGGATTGCAGTAATTATGGAGTACTTGGTGAAGATTAGCAAAAAGGCACACATTCTGGAGCTTAAACAAAGACATTTGAAGATTACTGTTCTGACATCTAATACGCCGTATCCATCAAGGAAGATACGGCGTATCTGTGCCTGCACTTCACTAAAGACCACAAAGAAACAAGATCCAATACGCCATATCCAGAAAAGACCAATACGCCGTATTCAAGATATGGAAATAAATATTCTGGAAAATATCGAACGAGGTCCCTACTCTAAGAAACCCTCGATACGCCGTATTGACCTCAGTCAATACGCCGTATCAACTATATTCCAGATCTTATAAATAAAAAACCTAAAAACATGTTTTCAGTGTGCGAAATCATATTTTCGATACCTAAACCATAAAAGTCGATTTTCAGAAGAGAAGAAGAGCATAAGAGGTCTTGTAACGTAATTAATTCCATAGGAAACAGCTTGTAATCTCCTATACTTTTGTAATCGTTTAGTTTTTGGTATCATTCGTTAACTCGGTTAGTTTACCTTGGCTAAATTATTACTTTTGTAATGATTATTGATAAGTGTAAAATACACATATTCGTTAACACCAAATATGACCCTAAATGACTAAAAACATACTTAAAATGGCAAAAATATACGTGTTTTTGTGTTTTGTGTGTGCAGGTACGGATATGTTAAAAATCACAAGAAAACCGTCAAAAACGGGCAAACACGGATACAAGAACGGAAGAGTGTGCAAGAGCCGGTGGGATGACTCTCCATATAGTAATTTATACACCTAGACCAATAGGATCACGAATAATGACCTATCTTTTCCTTTAGATTGCGAGCTTAGTTGGACCGGCAGGTGACCCTTGGGATCAACGAGTACGTTCTCAATTAATTGGTAAAGACTTGGCCAGTGAACTACTAGTGTATGAATTGCCTTTAAGCAGTAAGTGGGTAAAGTCTCTATGAGCTAGGGTTTAACAAGATCATCATTTCTTTAACCCATAAGATAGATTATAATCAGCAAATAAGGATGCTTTATGCGGATACGTTTAATTGTGACAGAATTTTTCGTATCTAGGTCTTAGGAAGAAGTAACGCCTAAGTCTTAATAATGATATGCCGCCTCGAGATAAGTAATCATTGCACTAAATAAACAAACCAACGTTCTAATTGGATTAATCATGGCTAATACAATTTTCTTATATTTGGCTAGACCGCTCTTTTATCTTCTGTTAATTTACTTGCATGTGTTATTGTGTCTTAAATTGATCTTAGTCACCACAAAACCCGTGCCAGTCTCTCAGGCTGAAAACCCCCCTTATCCGTTAGAATTAGGATTAACATAGGTTTAACATAGAATAAAATTAACTTAGTTTAGTAAACCAAAATATTAATAAATTGAAATATTGTTTCTCGCTCTTAGTGATCGACACCCTACTTACCACGAAACTCAATCTGACCGGGTACACTGCCCGTTAAAGTGTTGTTTTAGGTAAAGTCGGCAAAATATAAATTTAAAACTTGAACTTTCACAATTATAACCTTACAACGACACAACAAGTTTTTGGCGCCGCTGCCAGAGAGTGAAAATTTAATCTTGATTTTTATTTGATATTTGGTTTTTAACATTAGATTAATCTAACCCTTAGGATTAATGTAATTTAGATTAGTGTATAATTATGTATATTTCTGTATTGTTTGCTTGTATATTTGTTAGTTTAATTGTTTTGTGGGATCTATTTGTTTTTTGTACACTGTTCTGGTAGATAACCTGATACGGCGTATCCACTTCCATTGGATACGGCGTATCTAACTTTCTTATCCAATACAACGTATTTGTTCAATAGATTAATACGGCATATTCAGTTCAATTGAATATGACGTATCGATCATCTGATACAGTAGCAGTCACAATTTCTCATATTTGATTTCCTGTTTTCTATGTTCTCTCCATTGAGGGCACATCCTACTGATTGTTTGTTCTTATTCTCAGGAAACCGTTTGACGAAAAAAGGAATCAAGATGGCCGAACCAAATGAATATAATTTTGTTACCCGAAAGAACTTCCTCTCTGATGATGACGAAGGAAGAATGGTCTAGAAGAGTTTTCTTGAAATACAAGGAAAGTTTGGTGAAAATACGGGATAATACTTTCAATAGGATAATTAGAGAAAACATGTTTAAACACACCAATAATTTTCTCGAAGTAGTTGGGCCACTCAAAATAAAAGGGCTAAAGTAAGATCGGATTTAGGCCTAGCGTCTTCCCTATCTCACTCGCAGGTGCCGCAAGTGAATGGTTTAAAAAGAATTGTATTGACTTAGTTACTACTTGGGAAGATTTGGTAGGGAGGATCTACCCAAGGATAATCCAAAGTTAGAAATAGCAGTCCTTAGGTATGATTGGAGATGAATGAATATGGGAATAATGCCAACTAAGATTGAGCTAACACTGGAACAATCACAACAAGGTGTTAGTAATGACGTCCTGGTAAGCATTGAAGGCATTGAAGAATGAAAAAGAAATGTATGGATAAAAGGTGTGATAAGTGTAAAATACACATATCTGTTTATACCTAAAAAGGCCCAATTAAGCCCAAAACAGATTAAAAATGGCAAAAATATATTTGTTTTTGTGTTTTGTGTGTGCAGGTACGGATATGTCAAAAATCATAAGAAAACAGTCAAAAATGGGCAAACACGGACACGGGAAACGGAAGAGCACAAGAGAAGCTAAAGATTCAAAGCCAAAGCTAGAAAAAGTCAAACCTCAATCAAAGAAAGTCAAACCCTGGTCAAACAAAGTCAACCATAAAAAGACAAAAACTCAAAATTACCATTTAAGTCCTCCAAGTTCCAAAAAGTACACAAATGGTCCCTTAAACCTTAAATGGGCCTTTATTACCCTTTAAACCCTACCCGGATTCATAACTAGCCCAAAAGCCCATTACCTTAGCCCATTACCTATTTTATAAAACCACAAGGACCATTGTTGTCATTTCTAAAAGACCTTTTACACTACACCTTCATAAAACAAAGACAAGGACTATATTTGCCATTAGCCCAAAGTTCAAAATGAATTTTACCCTAAATTCAGTTAAAATGGGCGCGAAGATGGGTTACTATTCATTCATCCCCTCCGATTCACCATCAGTCAAAAACAAAGGGCTTCTTAAAATTGAAGGGTACAAACGACAATTCATGGGGTCAAGAACAAAATGGCAGGGTTCATTAGTCATTTCAGGAGCTCTCATTGGTCAAGTCAAGCTAGAATCATACGTGGAAATCAAGGAAAGCACAAGGAATGATTAAATTTGGTACTACTTGCTCTCACAAAGAAAGCACAACGTCTCAATCACGGATTGCCACGCTGGCAATCCGTGTGAGATAGTTTTTGATCAAACGGCTATGAATTACTTCCCAATGATTGAAGATTTGTACGATTGAGATTGAAAGGAGCGTGGGTAGCAAGCAAGGTCTGGAAGCTTCACCAAGAGGCTATAAATAGAGCTCACACTCACACACACACACACACACGTAGAGTAGCTTAGTATATTTTAGCTTAAATTTAGCTTATTGCAATTTCCTTTTTAAATTCAGTTGTAATTTCCTTTTAATCATGTAATCAAGTTTTATTTAAATGAAATCTAGTTTTACTCTTAAATAATCTGTCATAAGCACTTTTGTTTTTCATTCATAAGCTCTCATTTTCTCTTTAAATATTAAGCTACTGTCTTATAAGCTCTTAATAGCTCTCATAAGTCTTTAAGCTTATGATAGAGTTTAAGTCAGATTTAATCTTACTTAAATAAATAAAATTAGTTAATCCTATTTACCTTGGCTTTTGGACTTATGAGCTTTTGGAAGGAGAGCCAGTTAAGGAAGGGCTCTCAAGGACTTATACTGGTTTATTTCTAATAAGCCAGAGCTGTTGATAAAGCTCAATTGAGCCTTAGCTTCTGTTTAGCTAAAGCATTCTGTAAGTCTTTTATTTACTTTCTTGACCTCTAATTTTTAGCTTAAAATTGCTTAAATAGCTTAGATTTGCTTATTTGCTTATTAATTGTGCTTATCTGTTTTCTAGCTGCTTATTTGAGTTTTAAATTTCTACTTAGTGCTTATTCATCAAATTTAGTCATCTATTTTTAGCTTAATCTTTAAATTTCATTTTCTGTCCTTAAAATCCATAAAAACCAAAAATAATTTAGCATAGTGTAGATCTTTAATTCTAGCCTAGTTAATTGATTGATTTATGTTTGTTAGAGTTATTATAAGCTAGTTTTTATCTGGTAATGAGGTTTTGTTAAATGGAATTCAAATTTGTTAGTTTGATCAAATTCTGTCAAAGTATTAAGGGGTGTTTGGTTTAAGGGAATTTGACCATCAAAAGTCAATAGAATTTTGTATTATCAATTTGGACAGTTGAGTTTTCTTAGATTATCAAGTTTTAAACAAGTTTTGAGCTTTAGTTTACATTTTAAATCATTTTTAGGCTTAATTTTGTCTTCATGCACCAGGGGAAGTATTAACCTTAAGCTTTGTTGTGGGATTTTGATTTGAGCTTCTTAGGCTTTAGACTTGTGTTGCATTGTCATAAGATACTCTCAATAAGGGTGTTTAGTGTAGGTCTTTACACTTTAGTTGCCTGCAAATTTGGTTTTGGCCTTTGCCATTAGCACTAGCAGTAGTAACCTCAGTTACTACTATTGTCCCTTTAAAACTTCATTTCAGCTTTTAATAGTAGAAGTTAGGATCTTAAACTCTAGTGTCTTTTAGTCATCATATAGCTTAATATAGATTAGAGTTTGTTTTTTCATTTCCAACATTAATTTCTAGTCTACATTAGCTTGTAAAAGCCAAAAAAAGCCAAAAACAGTAGTAGTAGTAAGTAGCTTGCTAAATATAGATTTCTAGCTTATAAGTTTAGTTTTTAAGCATTAGGATTTTAGTTTATAAGTAGTTCTCTTAGTTTTCAAAAGTTCAAAGTCTGTTTTAGCTTTTTAAGAAATCTAGCTTAATTTGATTTTGAGGTCTTTGTACTTATTCCTAAGTTTGCTACTTTGATTATCACTTTCAGATAGTGTAGAGTAGTTGTGGCCAAAGTAGCTTGTTAGAATTAGATTAAGCACATCATTAGCTTTTTAGAACTTCTTTTGGTTTTCAAAATGAGCTTATATTAAAGCTTGTGCAAGCTTATAAGTCCAAATAAGCAAAAGTTAGCTCAAAAGCTCACTTCCTGTGGACAGCTTATACTTAAGCTGTTTCAGTGCTTATTTGGCATTTTAAGACCAATAGTGTAGTTTTAAAGTTGCTTAGAATAAGGTTTTTAATAAGTGTAGGTATTTAGTTTTTGCAAAAAGTAAAAATAAAAAAATTGCAAAAAGGGGTGTTTGCCAGGCTAGAACCCACGACCTCACTCTTACATACCCAACGTGTTAACCAAGTGTGCTACAATAGCTCATCCGTTGAGCTATTGATGCACATTTGTTTTATACACGTTTTCTTTTCTTTCTCTTAAATATAAGCCGTAGCTAAATAAGCCGTTTTCACAGCTTATTTGATAAGCTGTGCTTCTCCTTTTATTTTTCTAGTGATCTTTATTGCATCTTAGATTTTTCCTAAATTTTTCTCAATTTTTCATTAATTAGTTTAATTTCTAGGATTTTTCGAAAGTTTAAATTTTCGAAAATACATTAAAAATAGAAATAATTTTCAGAAAAATACAAAAAAATAGTTTTTAGCATTATAATAAATACTTTTAGGTTTACATTCAGTAAAATCATTTTTACACCTTTTAGATTTTAATTTTGATTTTGGAGCTTTGATTTTTAATTTTAAAAATAGTTAATAATAGTTTTCTAAGTTTTTATGTTATTTTAGACTTTTCTAAGTTTAAAAATCATTTTTCTAATTTTTTAGGACTTAATTTGCTATTTTTTAGGATTAAATTAGTTTTTAATTCATAATAAACTCAAAAATAATCAAAAAAAAATATTTTTCTTTTTCCTAAAATTTCTTTTGTCCTACTTTAGGTTTAGAAATTTAGTTTGCAAATTTAAAGTTTAATTTTGTCTTATTTGCTTAATAATTTAGTTTGCATTTTTAGGGGTTAATTTTAGTGTATTTGCTTAATTGTCGCGTTTAATTTGTTTCCCGTTAATTGCTTAAGTGTTTAATTGCTTTTAATAGATCATTTTAATTGTTGCTTTTATTTAGTAGTCATAGATACTCAAAAACATCTTTTCTCTCATTCAAATCATAACCCAAGCTAAAGCAATGTTTCAATTTCACAAGTTGTTGGGGAAACGACTCGGGTGATCATTCTTCCCGGTTAAATATACGTATTATATATTATATATATCTTTTAGAGTGAGCTTTTCTTAAGGAAGACTTTAGGAAAGTTCTTAATTGCTCTTTTGGAAATATTATTATATATTTTATTAGTATATTAAAACTACCATCAATTATGACGTTTGAAGGCTAATACCTCCGGGTATTAGCCATTATTATGAAGATCTGAATGTTGGTTTGTTTAACTCGATTACTTAATTTATCGTTAATTGCTTGTTTATGTTTATCAGTTTATACTTGTTTACGTGCTTTTGTATACGGACCAAGTAATCTAGATTCCAGGATGACTCTTCATATAGTGATTTATACATCTAAACCAATAGGATCAAAAATAATAACCTATCTTTGCCCTTAGATTGTAAGCTTAGTTAGACCGGCAGGTGACCCTTGGGATTAACGAGTATGTTCTCAATTAATTGGTAAAGACTTGGTTAGTGGAATACTAGTATATGAATTGCCTTTAAGCAGTAAGTGGGTAAAGTCTCTATGAGATAGGGTTTAACAAGATCACCATTGATTTAATCCCTAAGATAGATTATAATCAGCAAATAAAGATGCTTTATGCGGATACGTTTAATTGTGATAGAATTCTTCGTATATAGGTCTTTGGAAGAAGTACCGCCTAAGTCTTAAGAATGATATGCCGCCTCGAGATAAGTAATCATTGCACTAAATAAACAAATCAACGTTCTGATTGGATTAATAATGGTTAATACAGTTTTCTTATATTTGGCTACACCGCTCTTTTATCTTTTGTTAATTTGCTTGCATGTGTTTTAAGTATCTTAAGTTGAGTTTAGTCACCATAAAACTCGTGCCAGTCTCTCAGGCTGAAAACCCCCTTATCCGTTAGATTTAGGATTAACATAGGTTTATAATAGGTTTAACATAGAATAGAATTAACTTAGTTTAGATAACCAAAATAATAATAAATTGAAAGATTGTTTCTCGCTCTTAGTGATCGACACCCTACTTACTATGAAACTCCCATCGACCGGGTACACTGCCCGTTAAAGTGTTGTTTTTGGTAAAGTTGGCAAAATATAAATTTAAAACTTGAAACATAAATTACAACCACACAACGACACATCAAGTTTTTGGCGCCGCTACCAGGAAGTGAAAATCAAATCTTGATTTTTATTTGATATTTTGGTTTTTAACATTAGATTAGTCTAACCCTTAGGATTAGTGAAATTTAGATTAGTGTATAATTATGTATATTATGTATATTTGTGTATTATTTGCTTAGTTTAATTGTTTGTGTGATTTAATTATTTTCTAATACACTGTTCTGGTCGATAACCTGATATGGCGTATCTACTTCCATTGGATATGGCGTATCCACTTCCATTGGATACGGCGTATCCAACTTTCTTATCCGATACAGCGTATTCATTCAAAAGATTATTACGGCGTATTCAGATCCATTGAACACGGCGTATTGATCATCTAATACAGTAACAGAGAAGTTCTTCGTACTCAAACTTAAAGCTCAAAATTTTATACACGCCCTTTTCCAACTGGTTCTACTGATAATTTTCTGGTTATTTTCAGTAAAAATGACAAAGGTAATCAAGGGAGAGTTCGAGAAACTTGAGTCCGTAAAAATCAGTGATGTTTCGCTCACTTGCAATACGTCACTTGAAATTTTCAATAAAGAATTCAACCGAATGAGCAGAATGGAAGACGGCTTGTTTACATATGATGTTGAAATTGCTGAGGTTACTAACATTTTATGTGACTTAAAAAAGAAAGACGATTCGGAACAACAAATGTCACATGAATCTGATAATGATATGGAATATGATCCATCTGATGTCGAATTTATAGAATGGTTAGCTTCAAAAAAATTTAACTACAAGACAATGGATCATTATACAATGAAAGCGTTATGGATTTATTAGGCTAGAGGTGATGATGAAGTTGAACTCACCGATAAAGAATCCTCTAATTTTGATGATGAAGATGAAGTTGCTAAGATTTTTAGGATCGAGACTAATGTATTTGATTTCGAGACACCTTTGTGTATGGCCTTCAAGGAGTTTAATTATCTTTTGCAAATCGATCTAGATGTACTTACTAAAGATATTAATGGATTTAAGACTTACAAAGAATATAAGGATGATTGGATATATGAGTGGAATAAAAATGTGCCATGGGTGCATGAAAAACCATAGACGGAGAATGGAGTATGGAAGGAACCAACTCCAGTTAAACATCATTGTGAGCCATTTAATTATAAAAGTGGTTGTTCGGAGTGGCCTACCTATAGCTGGAAAGATGATGGATATTGTAATTGAGGGAACTTGCCCGGAGCCTACATAATTGGAAACACACTCCGTTACCAAGATTTAGAATGGTACGAAGCTTTGAAGGATGGCAAACTCAAAGAAGAAGCTTTAAAGAATAAAGCCATCATGGATGGAATAAATTGATGAAGATGATGAATCAAGTAATGAAGGATGGAAAAGATGGGACGACTTTGACAATACCAACCATGATAATAAAGAAAGTGAGAATGAGATGGAACATGAAGATGAAGAAAGATCTGAAGTGTTTGATGATCATGAGCGACCAGTTTGCAATATAAGAAGATTTGAGATTGTCAAGTATTGATTCAAGGATGGCGAAGAGTATGTGGCTATAAAAGAAAATGAATGCGATGATTTGACGAATACAAGTGAAGAAGCAATCCATGTATATCAAGAAATCTTTCGCATGATGGACGAAGGATGGATGGTGACACGAACGGAATGAAAGAAAGCTGGAAGGAAAAAGTCTAACTTAAAGACTAGCTGAAAGAAAAGTGCTTCCTGGGAGACAACCTGGATTGTTATTTATTTTTATCGAGTCTGTCTTCCCAGACATCAATACGGCGTATCCGCTCCATACCATATGGCGTATTGAATGTATGGACGTTATCCGTCCTTTATTTTTATGCACTTTAAACATTATTGTCAGTTCTATCAATATGGCGTATTCATGTACATGATGCAGTGTATTCAACAGACTGACCTGTATTTAGATACTTTTTACAGGTTTCTCAATACGGCGTATTCCAGTTTATGGATACGGCGTATTGGTCTCTTGTACAGTTTATTTAGCTTATTTAATTAACCGTAGATACCCGAGATAGGATTTTGCATGTTTTTCCTATATTTGCATAGGACCTCGATCAAAAGAAATCGACGAAGTTGATGAAGTATCGATCATCCAGAATCCTATGTGTGATTGTAGTCATGCTGGCATACAAACGCATTTATAACACACATCCTTGCTTATAAACTCAACTTGGAGAATCTACCGAGCAAAATATCAAGGGAGTTTCTCATTCTAATTTTATTAATTCTCGTTTTTAATGTTTTATCTATACAACGAGGACGTTGTATAATTCAAGTGGAGGGATGGGAATTAGAATGCATATTTATCCTATTTTTCATATAAAATGCTTAAATTATACTCAAATTTAAAAAAAATCAAACATACTTTTGTGAAATTACTTGTTACACAACCTGCACACAATAACCCTTATTAGATATTGTGAGGATTTAACCTTATTCATTTTTAAATGTTTACCCAAATTCCACAAAAATATGAGTGTGTCGGTGATGTTGTAGACTTTAGAACTTGGCTTGGTATATCTATTCGAGATCATAGTGATGAGTATTATGGATTTAGATGGAGTAACTTGTTTAAATTGGTAAATTTCTAGGATTACACCAAAAAAGCCTTTATATGCTGTTTTATTAACTAACTACACTGGTTAGTTAAATCCCGTATAAACCCTTTATTTACTCTCATCTTAAGAGTAAGATACCCCTAGAAAAACCTATAGAGTCAATCCTTTAGGAATAACATCAACTGTTTGTTTCATTACACCTTTACACCTTAGCCCACCCTGTTAGATTAAGTCCATTTATCAGTTGCTAGTTGTTTAAAGTGTAAAATATGTATTTCTCGAGTCTTGTGTCAATTTTCTATCTTTGGTACGGTTGGAAAGAAATTTGCACATTGCAAATAGAAATGTATAAAGTAGTCAAAACTCATGTATATTTACTACCATCACAATTATTGATACGTCCAAAAAATGAAGAATTATCAAAGGAATTATCTATAGTTATTATGATCGTGAAGATGGTGAAATTACACCGAGTTTCGTAGTTAGTATATGAAAAAATTGAAAAAATCGAAAAAATCGCAACAAAAAAAAGGGGGAAAGTTTGAAGATAATCGTTTCGCAAAAACATTACCGAAGGAATTATATAAAGGATCGATTATTCGTTGATACGTCTTATAAGTCCACGGTGTAAAGTTTTGTATAAAGTGGTAGATATCGCCACTTGTCTTGTAAAAATATGTAAAGTATGGGATGATTGGGAAGTTGACCGTTACAGGAACGCCAACTTAGGTTGTTGTTTTTGATCAATGATCAAGACGTTTGTATATAGTTGTGTCCTTATCATGGTAACGGTCGGGAAAAAGTGTCTAACAACTTGTACCTTATCTGTTTGGACTTAGAAAAAAAATAGGGAATTCAATCTTGGTATTGAAAGTGCGGAATCGTATTGCCAAAGTGGGCTATACTCGACTCGTCACTACTTTGATTCAAAAGGTAACCGGTGGTTCCCGACTTTCTCTGGTTTCCGCAACCGTAACCATTTTTCCGATTACATAAACCTTTTTTTTGAATAGCGATACGCTCTAAAAAAAGTGAAGGATAAGCAACCATTCTAGAAGCGGTAACTTCCCGCCTATTTGTTTCGTAATTTTTATTTAACAACAATTTATTTCCCTTTCCTAATCATTAACCTTGGATTTTACGCGAATAAGGATGTGATCGAACATGCATGTCTATTCCGTCGTTACGGCCATGTATGCATGATTCAGATGCCTTGTTGGTTTATTACTTTTGGTGAAAGTTATAAGATCCATACCCTGTATCATTTTTCATCTTAAACCTAAGTTAAACTCGAATGAGGATGTGATTGAACATACATGTCTATTCCATCGTTATGACCATGTATGTATGATTCAGTTGCCTTGTTGGTATGGTACTTTTTATGAAAGATTGTAGAGTGATCAACCCTAAGCCTTATAATAAAAATCCATTTTACCTTTATAAACTTGTTACCACTTAGCTCTAGTGGTGGAGATGTGTATCCTTGCCAAGCCTATGATAGAATACTCGTCACTACCGAGTAATTGAGCGAATTA
>BQNB010012484.1:5311-79052 GCA_026074375.1 Tanacetum coccineum
AGAGATAGCAAAATTTCACTTTGACACGGGAAATACAAAACTTCACATGAAAGAAACTAGCAACATTGGTAAAATAGGCTTAATCTACACGGTAGGCTAAGGTGCAAAGGTGTAACGAAACATATAATATGGTGTAGAAAAAGAAAGGAATGGCTCAACAGGTTGTTCTAGGGGATTTTACTCTAAAAATGAGAGTAATCAAGGGTTACACGGGAATTAACTAACCAGTGTGGTTAGTTATTTTTACGACATGTAGGCTGTTTGGTTTAATCCTTGAAATTTATCAGTTAAACATGTTCTTCCATCTAAATCCATAGTACTAATCATGGCGGTCTCGAGTGATATACCAGGCCAAGTTTTAAAGTCGACTACATCACCGGCACACTCATTATTTTGTGGAATTTTTTAGTAGACAGTTGGAAACAGAATAGGCTTAATTCTCACAATATGTATCAAGGGTTATAGTGCACTAGGTAATGTAACTAGTGATTTTTACAAAAGTCATGCTGAAAAAAAATTAAATTTTGGCCGTTTTTAAGCACTTTGCATGTTATTTTGTAAAAAAGAAGACAAGTACGTTCTAATTCTCCATCCCCCCACTTAAATTATACAACGTCCTCGTTGTATAGATAAAACAATTAAATAATAAGGGAAAGATAGAATTAGAACAGAAAACTCCCTGATGTTTTGCTCGTGATAATTTTCCAAGATGCGTTCTTGAGCAAAAAGTGTGTTGACTAGGGCTTCAGCATACCCGGATAAGTTCAACACATGTCTTTTTTTAGCATATACCATATCATAGTTTCAGCAAGGTCCTGTATAAGAGATTAGAAGACAAGTGCAAATTCTATCTCGCTACAATGGTACAAGAAAACAATTAAACACACAACTGTACAAGGATCAATACGCCGTATCCCAAACCCTAAGATATGCCGTATTGTTCCTATAAAAACAATTAAATACTGGAAATTAAATATTAAGTTTTTTTAAACTAATAACATCCAGACATCTCTATACGCCATATCCAGAGGGGTTCGATACGCCGTATAGAGTGTCTGGGAAGACAGACTCGTGCAACAAACAATTAAAATGCGACAAACAATTAAACTGACCGGGTTGTCTCCCGGGAAGCACTTTTGTTTCAGTTGGTCTTTAAGTTCGACCTTTTTCTTCATTCCTTTTATTCATTTTTAATTCGCACATGCTCATCCTCGTGTGTGAACTTCCTCATAATCATTTGGCATGATGCGTACTTCTTGCAAAATTTCATGCCGAGCACAACGTCTTTTGTCATATCATCATCGTCAATGATGGTAAAACCTGAAATAATAGAAAAACTTCTTACAAAAACAGGTATATCAATCAAAGTTCCGGCATGACTCTTCCCTTCGTCCTTGTCCTCAATTATGGAATAATAAAAGCTTTTAGACATTAAGTTAATGGACAAGGAAGGGAGGAGGTCAGCGATAACATATTTATACCCGATTACACAAGAAAATTTCATTTTATAAGAGTCGGTTTTAACAAAAGTTGGCTCAAAATCAACATCTCAATTCATTTCAGGTTGTAGAGGTGTGTCCAAATCATTTAATTCTATGTAACTACCATAAGTTGGGTCGAATGGTTCATCACCATCTCCTATAAATTCTGTTTTTGAATCAAGACATTTTATCGCAAAGACCCTTTTTATTATGCTAGTGGCGGGCTTAATACTTTTAAAAACAAGTTTTTCTTCCCCAACCCTTAAAGTAATCTTCCTTTTGAAGACATCAATCTTGGAATGGGCAGTTGATAAGAATGGTCGTCCGAGGATTAAAGGGACATCATCATCCTCGGGTATGTCCAAGATGATAAAGTCTATAGGGAAAATAACTTTGCCTATCCTTACTAGCACATTTTCGGCGATACCCCTTGGTTGCTTTATGGTTCGGTCAGCTAGTTCGATGGTCAACCTAGTGTGAGATAAAATTCCTAGACCAAGGTTGGTGTAGGTAGAGAATGGCATAACGCTCACACTTGCTCCTAGGTCAACAAGAGCTTTATCAAAACAGATATTATGAATAAAACAAGGTAAAGTAAAGCTCCCTGGGTCTTTTTCTTTCTGAGGCAAGGTGTGATCATAAGCATCCAGAATCTTCTCATCTTGTGCCTCTCTCCAATTGTCACAGCCGAAGTTTTGCAGTCGATTTGGAAAAGGGACTGTTTCAGACAATATGCTCCTGTGCTGTGTGCCCGATACGGCGTATGGATCACATCTGATACGACGTATCCCAGAAAAATCAGCTTTAGCAGTTGAGATCGATTTGACTTGGTCTCGAGGATTTGTTTTTGTAGAGCTGGGCAGGCTTCCAAACCCTCTTTCTTGCAAGACCTTGCTCATCTGTCCGATTTGTATTTCCAAGGTCTTAATCGAAGCTCCTTGGTTCCTTATTGCTGCATCGGTAGAAGCTCAGATCTCTTTGATTATGTTCGAGTTTTCTTTATGCCTTTTAGCTGATTCTGCCATAAATTTGGTCAGTGATTCTTCCAGGCTTGGTCTTCGATCAGGATACGAAGAGTTTCCATTGTTTCGTTGGTAGAATCCTGGCCCTGCTGCTCTATATTGTCCCCCAGGTTGATAGGGTGCATCGAACTGTGTATAGTAAGCTTCTTCTAAAGTTTTCTCTTCTTCCTTTTGTGGACAATCTTTTATATAGTGTGGTCCCTTGCATAGTTCGCATCCGACCTGAGCAGCGTACACTTTCTCATTTACTTTCTTTATATCTCGTCTAAGATTGTTGAGTTGGGCTTGGATAGCAGCAAGCCCGTCAGAAGTTTTAGTACTTCTGGTCCTTAAAGACGTTCCATTGTGCCATTTCTGAGGGTATTCAGCCATTTTTTGAATGGCTACTTTTTAGCAAATCCTAGCAAAAACAGTTTTGGAGGTTTGAAAACCCTTTGAGTCAAGGATTTTGTCGTCTGTTGGGAACATCCGAGCCCACATTGTAAAACAGAGGAACTTCCTTGCATGTCGGTCAAATAATGTTGAGGACACTTCATTAGCAATTCTTTAAATCTTTCCCATGCACGGAAAAGGCTTTCATCGGGTTCCTGCTGGAAGTTGTTGATTTCCTCCATTTTCTTTACGGTTACGGGTAAGTGGAGATATATTGTTTAGATAATTATTTGTTAGAAATCCCAGGTAGTAATTGATCTGATGGTTGTGTTTCTTAGCAATCTACTTGCAGCTTAGTGAGGGGATACAGGGAAGGCTCGAAGCATGATTTGATTCTGAGTTACTTTTGGGATGTGAAATAAGTCAACAATCTCTAGAACCTTTTCGATGTGCTCGTTTGCATCTTCGTGTTTCGACCCACTGAAAGTATTGTCATGAAGTTCTTTGAGAAATTGCCCCTTCAATTCAAAAGGGGTGTCTTGGTTGAATTCGATTGTTCCTCGATGTCAATCATATACTGCTCTATTATTTCCGTCATTGTTTCTCTTACTTCTTACTACTGGATTGTTCCTCGATGTTCAAAATCGATCTTTGGTGAATTCGATTCTACGAGACTTGGTATTGTATCAAAAAGCTCCTCTTTGAGTGGAAATTTTGTAAGGGGGTTTTCAAAAGGTGAGAGCAGTTCCTTTGTAGAACTTCTTGTCATGCACTACCTAAAAAAAATGACATAAATTCAAAGGTTATGTCCTGTGAGGAGAAATCAATATGGGGATCGAAACAAATAGATTTTTGGTGTTCCGGCTACTGTATCAGTCCGACAGATACGCCGTATTCAATTAGTATGAATACGCCGTTATAGGTCTGTTGAATGCCAGTAAGCGTATTGAGTCTCAGAATACGTCGTATTGCTTGGAAAACAGATACACCATTTAGACTGTGAAACTCAATACGCTGTCCTGATCAGAAGGTTTGATATGTCGTATCCAACTGGTGGATATGGCCTATCAGTTGATTAGTCAGAATAGAATACTATTTTAAAAATAATTAAATGCGAGAATTTAAACACACGATGCGAATAAATACAAACAGAATTTAAATGATTAGATTACACTAAACTAAATTAAATTATTAAATGGTTAGAAATACTGATAAGAATAAGGTTTAATTATTTCACTCCCCGGCAGCAGTGCTAAAAATGTAATGTGCTATCGTGTAGGGTCAATTATTTGATTATCAAGTTTTAAATTTATATTTAGTCGACAAACCTAAAAAAACAGAACAAGTAGTGTACCCGGTCAAAATGGAGTTCGCGGTAAGTAGGGTGTCAAACACTAAGAGTGTTCTATCAATATTTTAATTAGTCTATTTACTGGTTAAACCTATGCTATGTACGTTGTCTAATGATATGGGGGTTTTCAGCCTGAGAGACTGGCACAGGTTTGGTGATGACAAATATCAATTCAATAGACAATAAACACAAAAGAAGATTAGAAGATAAAAAAGCGGTACAAGCCAAAAGATAGAAAACTGTATTAGCCATATTAAATCCGGTTCAATGCTGGTTTGTTTGTTTTAGTGCAATGATTTACTTATCTCGAAGCGGCATATCATTCTTAAAACTTAGGCGGGACATCATCCTAAGACCTAGACACGATTAATCCTGTCACAATTAACGCATCCGCATAAAGCATCCTTTAGTTTAATTATAATCTATCTTAGAGAATTAAAGCAGTGGTGATTCTGTTAAAACCCTAGCCCAACGAGACTTTACCCACTTATTGTTTGACGGTGTTTTATATACTGGTAGTCCACTATTTAAATCTTTATCAGTTAGTTAAGAGCATGATTGCTGAAACATAAATGGGTCACCTACCGGTCCAACTAAGCTCATAATTCAATGACAAAGACAGAATGTTATTTGTGATCCTATTGGTCAAGTAATATGAAACACGATATGGAGAGCTATCCCAGTATCTAGATTACTTGGTCCGTATCACTAGATCCAGTTGAATGATAGGTCGCATATTCAAACACATAAACAAGTATGAGGTGATAAACATAATTAAACAATCAACGATAAATTAAGAAATCATTTTTAAAACAAACCAAACAATGAACTTTCATTAAGATGGCTAATACCCTAGGGTATTAGCCCACAACCATTGTAATTATACAAGCGTAATCAAACAATTAAAATCGAATGATTAAGAGAGTAAAAATTATACGATATCTTCTATGGAGTCGTGATCAATGCTTGACCTTGGTGGCTAATCTTCTCTTCTAAAATTCATCTTTTAGTGAGTATGGTATAAATTGAACACTTAAAATTCATTTTTGAGTCTTCTATTTATAGTGTCTGAAAAAAAATCGATACGCCGTATTTAGCAAGATTGATACGGCGTATTGGGCTGGATTCCTTGGAGTGCGCGCTATGTTCATATCAAACAATGATATCATTCCCAATTTACTTGATTTACTGTATCTTCGAATAGTTATCTTTATGGATACGTCATATGTAGACAGCATGGATATGCCGTATTTGGAATTGGTCAAACGCGTTTTCTTGTGAAGTCTTGGCGTAGATACGCAGTATCTCTTTAGTTGGATACGGCGTATCGGTGAAATTTTAGCAATCTTAAATATCATCGTTTTAGCTCCAAATTATGCGCCTTTATCAACTTTAAAGCAATTAAGTATCAAATAATGCAATAATTATATAAAAGTGGGCAAAACAGATGGGATAAATGATATAATAAAGTGACGTTATTAGATGTCATCACTGACCGACCTTGTGGTGGTTCGGTTGGTTCAACATGGTTTGGTGGAATCATAGTAAACCGACCCCATTCGGTGGTTCGGTGGTGTTGGGGTGATTCGGTGGAGCCAAGGGAACCGACCCACCAAGGTGGTTTGGTAGAGATGTTACAACCGATCAACACAAGGTTCAGTGGAAACCGAACTATGTGGTGGGTTCATTTCAACCGGATTACGATCATTCCAACCTTGTGTTACAAGCATCATCGAGCCATGGTTTTCAAACACAATAAGCACAAAAATCTTTCATAAATATTTTATCAAACACTTAGTGTACACCAACAAAATCACTAATCTTTTGTGTTTAAGGCTTAAAGATTAAACCTTTATTATTCAAACATAATTAATTAGCGTTCCTAGATGCGTAGATACACACAATTAAACACAAACAATCAAAACATAACCCTTTGTAGGTTGGTTCAATATACAGCGATCCAAACACCCCTTTTTGATCACTTACATCAATGATATAATTACAAACGAGTTGACACTAGTCTTATAACATCATAAACAACAAAAGCCCTATAGAAATTTTAACATCTAAACACTTTCAAGTTTATGAACCCTAAATCAGAAAACTTTGAATTTTTAAGATTTATGAAGAGATGAGATAATTTTCTTTTGCTAGTATGTTAAGAAGATGATTATGAACGACTTTCGTGCTTTACCTTTTGATCAAAAATGGGTCCTTGTGGGGGTGTAGGTTTGGTCGATTGTATGAGACAAGGAAAAAATATTTGGTGAAGTGTTTGTGGAATGAGGTAGGATCGGTGGTATTGTGGGTATAAGGGAGGGGTTTTGGTTTTTGGCGAAAATAGTCCCTAGAGGTTTTAAACTCTATCAAACTAAACCTAAAGTTTATGCACTACCCCTAACACCTTAAATATGAAACTAATTAGCATTTTAGGTCCTAAAGATGGTAAACTTTTGAAAGTCACACTAATTACCCTTAAGTTAAAGCCTATTTTGCAAAACTAGTCCTGGAGTTAATCTCGTTAACTCCCCCTCAAATAATGACCTGTTAAAAGTTTTATCACTTTTCCCGATTTATTTTCCTCATCATTTTTTGAAAAGTTTATTTTCTTAGAAAGCACGTTCTCCTCCTCAAACAAATACCCATTTTCTTTTTAAGGAGCTGTAAAATTTGTTTGAGTGTTCGAATTTCCTTTGATTGTTTTTCCTGATGATGAAATTTATTCTGATAAATTCTTTTTGAACATTTTTTTTGGAAATTTTCATATAAAAGCTCATTCTCCCCCTCGAACAAAGACCCGTATGCTATTTAAAGATTTCTTGGATTTGTTCGAGCGTTTGAAATTTTTGAATCTTTTTCCATTAAATGACAAAATAGATTCTTAATTAATTTCTAGTATTTGAAACTTGATTGACCTGCACATGTTTGATAAAAACATATTTTGAGTAAAATTTCTCGGGTCGACAAAGATTTCTCTTTGTTTAAAAAATAAATGCGATGACGCGTACACTTATCTTATTTAGAAAGCACCGGTTGTGTAACAAAATATACACAAGCCATCTCTTGAGTTTCAAAATTTGGAATGTTTTGATTTATAAACTCAAGACCGAAAAGATTTATCTTTTCATTGTTAAGGATAAGTGCACTGACACATATAGTTTCTTTTTCTTTAAGAATCAGGTTATTATCTGATATGTGATAACAAACCATAAGAAATTTTGAGAAGAAATGTTTTAAAATGTTTGAAACTTTCAGTCGAACTTTATCTACAATCCAGTGCTATTATTGAATGACATTTCTAAGGTCGTAGATATTATCGATTCTGAAAGACATATCGAGAAGATTCTTTTTGGTTTTTGAAATTTTCTGATTTTGCATTTTCTTTTTGGGTTTTATATTTTTGTATTTTGTTTTTGAAAAATATATTATAGAAAATCTTTTTGTTGTTTTTGTTTTTATAATATATTCTACATATAGTACATGTGATACATGAAGTAGTAATAAAAATTACACTTCGTCTTCTTCTGACTCTACAAGAAGTTTCAGCTCTTTAGGCGTAAGGCTCTGCATGCCTAGTTGTTTGACCAGAAATTTGAAGCGTTCTCTTATGAGAGCTTTAGTGAATATATCTGCCAGTTGATAAGCATTCTTGACAAAATAGAGTTCAACAAACTCATTTTCAACTTGTTTCTTGATAAAATGGTATGTGACAGAAATATGTTTCGTCCTGGAGTGTTTCACAGAGTTATAAGATAAGGCAATGGCGCTCTGTAAGTCGCAATACAAAGGAATCTTGTTGTAGTCAAATCCGTAGTCGGTTAACTGAGACCACATCCATAGGATCTATGCACAACAACTAAACAAGGAGACATATTCAGCTTCAGTTGTGGATCTTGCAGTACACTTTTGCTTTTTAGACGACCAACTTACTAGCTTTTTACCCAAAAACTGTGCACTACCCGATGTACTTTTCCTTGAGTCTTGACAACCTGCATGATCAGCATCTGCAAAAGCCGTTAGATCAAATCCGGTGTCCTTTGAATACCAAAGACCCATATTAATGGTTATTTTGAGGTATCGAAAGACCCGTTTAACTGCAGTTAAGTGCTTTTCGGTAGGCTTTGCCTGATACTGGGCACACATGTAGACGGCAAACACTAGGTCTGGGCGACTGGCTGTGAGGTACATTAGAGATCCGACCATACCTCGATAACAAGTTGGGTCAACTAGAGTCCCATTTGGATCCTCATCCAGTTTTAACCTTTCCACCATGGGAATATCAACAGGATCACATTGGTCTAAACCATATTCCTTAAGCATTTCAAGAGCGTATTTAGATTGGTTTATGAAGATACCTCTGGGATTTTGAGAAATTTGAAGTCCTAGGAAAAAACACATTTGTCCCATCATTAACATCTTAAAACGTTTGCTCATTTGATCTGCAAATTTATCACAAAAAGTAGGATTTATAGAGGCAAATATGATATCATTGACATAGATTTGTACCAATATTATGTGCTCTCATTCCATCTGTGTGAACAAATTCCGATCAACAACACCTTTGATGAATTGTTGAGATAGCAAGAACTTGGACAACAAATCATACCAAGCCCTTGACGCTTGTTTTAGCCCATACAATTGTTTTAATCGAGCCTTGTTTTTTAGCACCCCACCATATTCATCAAGTTTCACTTTGAATATCCACTTTAGGTTGATGATCATAACTTTGGCCGGTCTTGGTACTAATTCCCACACTTCAAGTTGTTCAAACTCATGAATTTCTGCTTGCATGGCTTCAATCTAGCAGGATTCCGTCTCAGCTTCTTTATAATTCTTTGGCTTGACTTTTGTTAAGAAGGCAAGAAAATAGCACCATAAGGCATCAGTAGCAAGTTAACATCTTGTAGAAACAGGTTTGGATGGAGTGCCGATGATTGTCATTAATGGATGATCCTTTGTCCATCTTTTGGTGTTGATTTGAGGTTGTTGGAAGGTATGCATGTTTGAAGTGTCTATAATCCTTAATGATGACTCATCAAAACTGATAACTGGAGGAGCAAATGGATTTGTAAAGGTGTCACTTTCATTATTTGGTTCTTCAACATTTGTAGAATTGATTGGAGGAGATGTTGATTCATTGTTTGGTGAAGTACTTAGATAGGGAGCATCTTGATCTATAGAAGTAGAGGAAGACGCTCTGGCTGTATCTAGTGGAGGTAGAGTTGCAGCGGAAATTGTTGTAGATACATCACTTGGAGGTTTGAAGTATTCATCGAACATTGGTTGAAACATCAAATCCCAATCACTCTTTATAGGAGGTTTAGCTGATGTTGAAGTAACCTGGTTTTGCACGAGTCCTAAACTAATGTGTCCATAAGTCAACCCTTGAAGTTCGGGTCCGGAACCGTGTTGTTCAGAAGCCATATGGGAAAGTTCATCAAATTATACGTTCATTGTTTCCATTATTAGTCTGGTCCTTTTGTTGTAGATTCAGTAAGCCTTTTTGGATGGTGAATAACCAATGAAGATTCAATGTTTGCTTTAGGCTATAGTTTACCAAGATCTTTAAAGTCATTTGTTGGATAACATAAAGCAAAAAAAACGTAAAGATATCTGAGTTCTGGTTTGCGATCTATGAGCAATTCATATGGAGACTTATTGTAGTAAGGATGGATAAAGGAGCGGTTTTGAGTATAACATGCAGTAGCGACAACTTCATCCCACAGGAAAATCAGAGATTTGGAGAATATAAGCATGGTCCTTGTAGCCTCTACCAATGCACGGTTATGCCTTTCAACTACACCGTTTTGTTGTAGAGTACGTGTAGTGGATGTGGTATGAGTAATTCCAACATCTTCCATATAGTTCCTTAGTGTCTGATTGATAAACTTTGTGCATGTCGGTACGAATATATCTCACTATTGCTTTAAGACTGACTTGAGCTTGCTTTAAAATTTTGATAATAATCTCTGGAGCTTCATCTTTTGTCCTTAAAATCTTCACCCAAGCAAACCGAGAATAATCATCAACAATGACAAGAATATATCTTTTCTTGTTTATACTTGCCACCCGCATAGGTCCACACAAATCCATATGCAACATTTGAAGTTTCTCATTTGTAATTGGTTCAGGCTTATGTGGATGGGATTCTTTCTTGATTTTTCCCATTTGACATGCTGAGCACATGTGATCTTTAGTATACTTCAATTTGGGTAAACTTTTGACAAGACCTTGTTTAGTAAGCTAATTTATAGTGCCGAAGTTCAAATGAGATAACCGATGGTGCCACAACCAAGATTTTGTCTTTGAGGCTTTGGAGAGTAGACAAATTAGAGAAGACTTTATCATTTCGTCCATTGAGATTGTGTAAAGATTAGAACCACAAGATCCCAAAAGTAGATCAACACCTTCCAAGTTACGTACAAAACAAGTGTATTTTTAGAATGCTACTTCGAGATCTGAATCACAAAATTGCCCAACGAAGAATAAGTTATGACCAACAATTTTTATAGTAAACTCGTAAAATTGTAATATTGCCAATCTGTAGATCTCTGTATCCCGTAATAGCTGTAAAGTGGTTATTGCCGAATCGAACCGTACCAATAAATCTGAAAACAAAATAACGGTGTCTAGTCATGTGTTTGGAACAACCGAAGTCTAAATACTAAAGAACAATTTCTACAATCTGCACAAAAAAAGAAAAAAGATAACTATTTACAAAAGTCTGGATCCTTAACTTTTGATTGGTTTCTGGGTTGTTAGTGAACTTAGGTGACGCCTAGATAGTCAAACTTCTAGGGTGGAAATTCCTCATTAGACAACATTCTTTCAAAACCAAAATCATGAAGATTAAATGGATGAATGTCAAAGTTTAAAAATGATCTAGAGAGGGATTCCCTGATTTTGGCATATCTAAGACTGAGTTTAGGACAAGGTTCATCAATCAAAATTCCTATGGTTATAAGAATTTTCCCAAGAGGTGCAACTATCGTAGACGTGTTTCTAGAAGGGGGACATAGTTTCCTTATCAAGTTAAATGTCCTTCCAGTGAGAATCCATTTAAGACCTACAGTTTAAAAGATCCGACTAGTTGGTTTCCATTCAATCTTTTCTTTTTTTAATAGATTTGGCCTTTTTACATTTTTGCACATATTAAAGATATTTAACAACTCAAGCATCATGATTTGCAGAAAACAAACATTCATTACAAGATAAGCAAACATTTTCAGGATTCTTTGACAAAGCAACATTCTTAATATTTGCATTATAATTTGAAACATGATTGTTCTTATTTGAACTAGGCTTGGACTTCCTAGGTTGCGCTTCTACTTTATTCTTCTTGCTTCTATGTGATGGTCGTTGGATCTTATCATTCTTTGTATCGCCTTTAGGCTTTGATCCGCTAGCATCAATATAGCTTACTCTTCATGTAGAAGGAAACATAGCGTTGTTAGTCTTTTGAGTGTTTTGCTTTACAACATGATTTTGTGTGATTGTCTTAATTGTTACTTTTGTTTTAGATGCATCTACGTAATGCTTATTGTTATTTTTATGACTTGTAGCGGGAGCCCACTTTTCATTTCTGCTTTTAGTAAAAGGGCAAGAGGCACTAACATACACCAACAACTTTTGAATTCGCTCAGCAAACTTAGAGGCATGACCTATATGTGCATCTAAAGGTTTTAATTCCCTTGCTTCTTTTAATAATTCCTGTAGTGTTTCTACATGCTCTTTAGTAAATTTTAGATAATCTCGATGCACAACCCTGTTGTTCTAAAAGTACGCATTGATTGGTTCAGACTCAATCTTAAGCAAACCTGGGGCAAGAACATTAGTGCATTTTTCAATTATCATGTTGGTAGTTAAGTGTGAAGTGACTGTTTTTGACAAATCATTTTTTTAACAACTTAGGAACAACCTGAGATTTTGGTAATGGAGTTACATAATATAGTTTATTTCCTGAATTTGATGGCTTAAAAAACTTAGTATTCACACTTGTAATATTTTGATTCATTTGAGGTTCAGAAAACCTTGCTTTTAACTTGTTTTTAGAAATTTGATCATTTAGTTTTTATTACAAAGAATCAGTTTGAAGCTTGGTTTTTGCCCATGTCTGCTTAATTTATTTTTCGTTTATTTATTTTCACAAAAGTGTATTTAGTTTTGTGTAATGTGATTGATATGTTTAAAAATCAGTAATGCTGAGCAATAATGTAATGGATATATGGCCGGTTTTTTATAGTACTTTGGCTTAACAAGGACTCTTCCTTGCCCTACTCCACTCTCCGAGGCCTAGTCACATTCTCGAGACGTTCGAATACACTAATCCAACAAATCTCATTTAAACCGCGGAGAAGCCTCAATCGTTTACTTAATCATTTTCACGATGCTAAGTTAAACACCGGGTTCCACATATTAGAACCATTCACCATTTGCTAGTACACGTTACAACACCCCTAATTCAACATCCTAAACCCTTTGTCACATCACCAATGCTTGTCCTTTACTAGGTACCAAACATACACACATATATTATTTTTACATCAACGTTACCAAACCAAATCTAGACATTTCTAAGATATTTTGTTTGAAGATTGGAGACAAGATGAAGAAGATCTTGAGACATAGAAGCTTGCCACAAGATGGAAGATAGATCAAAGCTTCAAGAGATTTTGGCGAACTTGTCTATAGAAAACCTTTTGGTGTCGTCACGACAATGTCATGAAGGATCTACAAGAAGCATTAGAGTAGAGTAGAATATAGGAGAAGATCAGTGGTAACCAGATCTAGAGAGAAGAAAAATGTTAGAAAGGATAAATGCCTAGAACAAGTGAGAAGTAGACATAGAAGATCAGTTGTACACTGATTATTTAGAAAGAGAATTGTATTAAGAAGTGTGTGTAATCAAGAGAAATGAGTTGGTATTTATAGCCAAACATTTTACTATTTGCCAGAACTGCCGGTGTTGTTTCCCAAAGGTACCTGTATGTAAAGTTGAGAGCACCGGCAAACAGTACTCAGAAATAAGCTTTGACTTTTTAAACATTTAAAACTAATATAATAATAAAGAGAAGCTTCATGATCAGATTTTATGAGCGGGAATGGAAGTTTTATGAGGAAACTATTTTTTGGTGAAAAAATATTTTGTATTTAGGGTAAAGTTTATGAAAAAGGTGTTTAAGATCATTTTTAGAAAATTGCAAGATAGGTTTTGTGAATGAGAAGAATGTTGTTTTTATAAAGTGTTTTGGTGTGTTAGAAAACTATTGGCTTAGTAACGTTTAGAGTTTGTTGGTTGATAAGTTTATGTTTTGTTATCGACAAAACAAAGTGAGATCGTAAAATATAAAGATAAACGTTTTTAGGGTTTACTTTGTATTAACAATCTCCCCCTTTTTTGTTGATGACATAAGTTAATTCTATAAAGAAAATCACACAACAATGCAGTCCTAAGCGTTTCTAAATTAGAATTTGTACTTTCTTCTCCCCCTTTTTGTCGAAACAAAAAGAGCGTCGAAGAAAAACTAACACAAAAAAAATGACGAAAGGGAAACTAAAATGTAAGCTCCCCCTTGACGAGAGCTCCCCCTAAAACAATATGCTATAGAGAAAGAGAGGTTAGTCAATAAACAATAATTGTTATTGGTTGACTTTTAGTGAGTCAAACATGTTGCTCCCCCTTAATAGGTGCATTCTTGGACAAAGTACCTGCACTTGATAATGTACTCAAAGAAGATTTAGTAGTAATATGAAAGAGAATAGAATTGGGACATTTTAGAGTGGCCGGTGCTTGCTGGTGTTGTCCATAAATGGCACTGGTTTGTTAACGGACAGCACCGGCTGACCTGAAGGAAGTCAGCACAAACCAAGAATTTTGGCGGGAGCCAAACTTATTCAAATTTTAATCACATTCCACATAATTCACATGTAATGGAAGAATACAAGAAAGAATTAAATAGAAATAATAAGAACAATCAAGCATAACATCCATCATAAGATATCATAATCATGAAATTTAAAATTATAAGAATTACAAAAACATGAAGTAAAAAGAAAATTGACTTAGTGCCAATCTAAAACTAAAATCATGCTTTGGCAATCCAATAATATGTCTAAACTTTAATCATTCTTAGACCTAGTGATCGTCCCTAGGGCAAACCGTGTTTGAAATGTGGTTAGGCGATCCAAAAAATTTGATTTTAGCATAATTAAACCTAGTTTCGGTTTGAAAATTAATTATGATGTGCTCGGTCTTTTGGAAATGTGGGCAAGTGTGATCAAGAGGTTGTGGTAGTTGTTCAAGCCAAAGACTTTGGTCAAGAGGTCCAAAAACATTTGGTGGTGGAAATGATGAACCATAAGGAGGTGTTTGGATAGAAGTAGAAATTGGATAGAAAGGTGGTGGTATTTGGATGTGAGTGATGGAGGTAGGGGGAATGAGACTATCTTACACATGTTGTGCACTGTTGATAGCCTCTTGAATGTTTTAGTGGTAGGCTTGGATATTGTGAATACTCATTGTTTTGGATAATTTACATTCCATGGAAGTGGTTGGGTTGAGTATTTATTGACTTGGTGAGAGTTGCGGTTGAGTGAAGGAATAGTTGGACTCAACGGGAGCTTACATTTTTGAGATGGTTTTGGAGGAAGGTTTTTTATGTTAGAGAGTTTGGGGAGATAGGGTTCGTGGTCGTGGTGGAGCATCATTCAAGGAAGAAAGAAAGGGATGAGGGTCATTGGGGGTGTTTGGTGGAGTGGTGAATACAAGGGCTCTTAGATCCAAAGGTGATGCAAAAGGCTTTACCATGTTCGGCATAGGTGGTGGAATTGTGAGTGCAAGGGTGGTGTCGATTGTGGCATGGTGTTGTTGTGGTGAGACCTCATTGGAAGTGAGATCAATGTAGGTGACTTCTTTAGGAGCCTTTTTGGGTGGATTTTGAGTAGAGGAGCAAGCACTTGAGGCCATTGTTATTTTTGAATGTAAGAATAGGATGTATAGAGAAGATTCGCAGTTTGTGAGAGGTGAGGAAGATGATTTTTAAACCCCTAATTTATAATCAAAATGCATGCAAAACATTAAAGGCCTTAAAAACACTACTTTTTTCATCTAAAACATAATCATTATAACCCATTTTATGGTCAACAAGGCAAAAACCAACTACCTTAGCAGTATATATAAAAAAAAAAATGAGGCAAGTCTAATGAGCATGTTTATGACTTTGGTTTGAAAAGTTGGAACCTCAAAAATGGCAAAACGCTTACTGTAGTACCGGCTGGCTGGTGCCTTTGGCCAAACAGCATCGGCTTGCTACAAAGAGCACCGGCCAGTGCAGATGATGAACTATATTGGCCAAGCTTTGGTACTCTTAATCTAGATACTAGAGTGAATATGCAGGAAGCTAATGTTCTCAATTTTAATCATGATTAGGGAGAGTTAAGCCTATTCCTATTTTGCTAGACTTAGAAATGAGAGCTAGCCAAACGCCCCTTAAATGAAAACTAGGATTTTGCTCAAGCCATTTCATAGCATATTTGCACATACAAACACAGGTAGAAACCATAATAGAGGTAGAATGATGCAAAGGATATCCAAAGATAATCATATGTTATTACATTTGGGGACAATATCCAAGTCTCTCAAATACTAATGAGGACGGAAATGATCCAAACATAATAGTTCAAAATATTGTACCAAATCATACATAATCCAAAGTAGTTTTAGGAACATACCAAATCATAAAATGTTTTTCCGGACATCACTCCTTACTTTTTCTTGCAAAGGAAATGGAAGAGACACTTGAACAACCCCTTGGTTTGCATGAATTCCGGGGATTCTCCTCCTTCAATTTGAGGGAGTTGGTTCATTTAGGCAATAGGGTCAAGAGTGTAGTTATCAATGGGATCACCACTTGGATTGGTACTAGTTCCTTGATTTGGAGGTGATTGGGAAGACCAGGAAGAGTTAGAAGGAGTTGTAGTTAGAAGACGTGGTCTCTTACCTTTATTTTTGAAACGATATACTCTTTTGCTTGAGAGGGGAATCATCACATGATCAACAAGATAGAATTCACCGGGCAATGGATAAGGGTGATTGGTTTGGACATGCTTAAAGAGTCTTGTGAGAAGCATGGCATAGGGAAGAGTCATTTGTGAGCTTTGAGTCACACTTACCATTCGATGAGCGATAAATTGGCAAGATTGAAAGGTTTTTGGCCATTGCGAGACAATAGACATGTAAACATTGGGAGGACGTTGGGATGATCCTTTATGACCGGTGAGGCTCAATGGCATTAATCCTCTAAGGATAATCTCCTATTTTTTGAAGTTTTCCCTAAGCTCGTTGTTGATCATTTGAAAAGATTCGAGAGTTACGCTATCACTTTTGATGGTGCGAGTTTTTGGCTCGGTTCTTGGATGAAACAAGGCATCACGAACTAATGATGGATCCTCGTAGGGAGGAGGATAGAGATTAGGATGGGGATCACAACTTCTTTGGAGAGATAAGATAGACCATTCGGAAGAGTATAGGCACACTCCCTCATAAGGAATCCTAAGTATTCGGCCAAAGTTCTCGAGGGTGAGGACGGTTTCTACATTGTCTATGACAAAACCAATGCAAAGAGTTCCATTTAGGTTTCGAATGAGCCAGACACTTTTGTAAAATTGTAAGACGAATATAGGGAAAATTTGTTCGTTAATGTCGAGAAGACAATCAAAACCAATAGCCGCGAAAGTGGTGTGAAGATTTTATTTCACTTTCTAGAAAGTTGGGAAGTACGACTCTACCTTTATGAAAAAGGCGATTCACAAGGGATTTGTAAATCTCCCTTTCATGACTGGTAAAACCTCCGGTACGATGATACATGGGGATGTAGTGTGCGGTGTCGTGATGATCAACATCTCGTGAGCTTGGCATGATACACCTATTGATAACAGAAAATATAGAGGGTTTTAGAAAATTTTATTTAAGAAATTTATAAGTTTTTACGGGTATTAACAATTCGGCTCAGATTGATTTAAAAACGTGCATGGATTGTTTTCTTAATCTCGACCCGTATTAAAAGCCAATTGTAGTTATCCTACATATCTAATTAGTTGATTTAAGTGATTGTTGCATTTTAGGGTTCAAATTTTTTTTGAGAAACATAAACTAATTGATTAAGATAGATAGTAAGAAAATAAGTGTTGATTAATACTTACAATGTAGCACTTTGATAAAAGGAAGAAGGAATGGTCAAAGGACTTCAAAAAAATCGTTAATGGTGTTTATTGGGAGTATAAAATTTTCAAACAGTGAGAAGATAGAAAAGAAGAACAAGACATTTTGTTCTGCAGTTGGCCGGTTCTTCCGGTGATGTTCATTAAATGGCACCGGCTTGCAAAATGAAAGGCACCGGAAGAGGACACAGTTGAAATAAAGAAAATTTAAAAAAAAATTATTATTTCTTTAAGTGTTGTGATCCCTTTTTATTTATTACCCCTCTCCCTTTTTTTTGATAAGAAAGTGGATTGAGATGTGTAAGACTTGCGGTATTAAATTTTCTTTAAGCGTGACGAGACGATAATTTCTAGATGATGAAGGAGAAAAAAAATATGACTAATAGAAATTAAAATTCCATATATAAAGATTCGATGTACAACGCGATACATAGAATAGGAAATACAATGGTAATATATAACGCGAGATCTAAAAACACGTCACGGTTCGGGAATTTGATCATGGGATAAAGGAGCATTGTGAGCGAGATGATGATCATGATCAAGACGGGACTAAGGATTTCCATTACGATTTCCATGGTGCGAACCGATTAGAGATTTAGAGGAGAAAATGGAAATTTGTGAGTGAAATTTGAAATGGTGAGTGGAAGAGGAGAGTAGTGGGTGAGTTTTATAATTAGTATAGGTGGACGTTTTGATTATGGGAAAAGTTGGTGGATAGTTTTGAAATTTGAATAAATGGTTTTTATACCCAAAATATTTGTGACAGAGTATCGAGCACGAGTTAGGAGGCAATGATTCAAGAGGAAGCAATATCCGAAAAGATATTATTTAGTGTGAATATATATATATATATATATATATATAGATACACATATTTTATTTATATTTGTACGTAATACAGTATACCTTTCATGATTTCACGAATGAATATATATCATATATTCAAAAAATCACATAGACAAGATTTAAGAAAGGATTTGTGTACCTTTTTAGATGCACCGATGAAATGAGGACAAGCAAGTGGATAATATGCACAAGATCCCTTTATTTATGAAAATGAATAGCAGAGAAAAGTATATGCAAGAAAAATTTTGAGACGAGGAAAAAAAATTGTGATACCATGGCTTGACATATTTGAGATCTTATCAAATCGGATCATGAATCATCTAGATCATAGGTCTCTTTTAAAAGAGATATGTCACTATACATAAAGTTGTAAACGTACTTGGCCTAAACCTTTCCGCAGCTTAATATGTATAGATCTAGAGTGATCGGCCATGAAGGTCGTTTTTGAGAAGATACCCGATGTCAAGATCATAGTTTTTTTTACAAAAATAAGTTTAGAAATGGTTGAGAACCAATTTGGTCTAGCCCACAATTAAACATTTGATTAAGGCCCAAAAATGCATAAGCCCAACATACACATCAGTCAGCCGGTGCTGTCGAAAAAACTGAGCCGGTGCTCTTGGACAATAGCACCGGTGGTTCCGGCGACCTGGATCAGCTACGAATTTGAGTAGCAACATATCTTTCATTAGATCCATATTCCTGAGCTTTGCAAGAACAACAAATATGTATAGAGGAATATTTATGCATATGCAATATGTTTTTTTTAAATTGTTTGGATTTTAAAGATTTGATAAATATAGTATATTTTTAAATCATTGGTAACCTGCTCTGTTACCAATTGTGAAAATTACGGGTGGGAGGAGAGGGTTTGTTTTGGTGGGCGTTGAATAGTTATTCAAAGATTCTTTGTGTGGTGTAGAGTATGTTAAGAGAGAGAGATAGGTTTCTTTTATTTATTTTCAAAAAGTGTATTTTAGTTTTTGTTTGATATGTGAGATAGAGAGAGAGATAGAGATTACACAAATACAGATAATGGAGCAATAATGTAAAGGAATATGACACCGCGCTTATGTTATAGTGGTTCGGCCTACAAAGGGACTCCTCCTTGCCCCTACACCACTCTCCGGTCAACCTACTCGAGAGTTCGAATTACATAATCACCAAATCTTCTTTAACCGGTAGAAGCCACCACAACGTTACTCCATTAATCATTTTACACGGATGCTAAGTTAAACACTGGTTCCACACATTTGAACATTCACCATTTGCCACTACACATTACTACACCCTTATTCAAATCCTAAACTTCGTCACATCCCCCACTGCTTGTCTTCTATTAGGGTACCATAACATTCACATATATATTGTTTTTTACATCAACGTTACCAAACCCCCCAAAATTCTAGACATTCTAAGATATTTTGTTTGAAGATTGGGACAAGGGTAAAGAAGATCTTGAGGGACATAGCTCTCGCTTGCCACAAGATGGAAGATAGATCCAAGCTTCAAGATGCTCGGGCGCGGCGAACTTGTCCATAAAAGACCTTTTGGGTGTCGCCACGAACTCTCACGTCATGAATGATCTACACGAATGGCATTAGAGTAGAGTAGAATATAGGAGAAGAATCAGTGGTAACAAGATCTAGAGAGAAGGAAAAATTGCTCCCCTAGACCCAAGGATCAAACATCGCCCCCACCCCCCCCCCCCCCCCCCCCCCCCCCCCCTACCCCCCCCCCCCCTAGCCCACACACTGTCCGAGACACCGTAGACCATAGCCCAAGCCCATCAGTTGTACACCCCCGGCCCCCTTATTTAGAAAGAGCATTGTATTAAGAAGTGTTGTAATCAAGAGAAATGAGTTGGTATTTATAGCCAAAACATTTTTTCTGTTTGCCCCAGAATCACGCGCACGGTGTTGTTTTCCCAAAGGCATTGGTATGTAAAGTTGAGAGCAACCGGCAATCAGTATCAGAGATAATAAGCTTGACTTTTTAACATTTATACTAATATAATTAATAAAGAGAATCTTTTGATTAGATTTTATGAGTGAGAAGGAAGTTTTAAGAAGAAATATTTTTGTGAAAAAATATTTTGTATTTAGGGTAAAGGTCTATGAAAAAGGGTTTTAAGATCATTTTTATAAATTGCAAGATAGGTTTTGTGAATGAGAAGAATGTGTTTTGTGTGTGAAGTGTTTTGGTGTGTTTAAAAACTATTGGCTTAGTAACGTTTAGAGTTCAGTTGGCCCCCCCCCCCCTATGATCACAGCTTCATATCCGCTCCTTACCCCCCGTCTTATCCCGACCCCAATAAACGTGGAGATCTTGTAAAACTATACTAGATACACCCCCCGTTTTTACAACCATTACTTCTGTCCCCACCTAACAAGAACTTGTTGTTTTTAGAAATCTGATCATTCAGTTTTTGTTGCAAAGAATTAGTTTGAAGTTTGCTTTTTGCCCGTGTTTGCTTGATTGATTCTAGAGAGATAGATTTTTATAACTCTCTCAATTAGGTGTTCTACGAGCGCACTTAAGCTGAAGGAAGAAACCTAAAAAGCTAGTGATTCACACTGAGTCACATGATATTTCCTTTTAATTGAGCTAATGGGTTTTTCAACTCATTAACTACAAGGGATTTGTCTTGCAATTGAGATTTTTCAGATTCATTATCTACTAATATTTGTTGTTTATCCAACCGAAGATCATCGTGTGTTTTCCAAGATTGATCACAAATCATTTTTTCTTTGTTTTGTTGTAAAGATAGTAGAAGAGCAATGTTATATTCCTCAAGTTTTGCAAAATGGGTTTTTAGCGCACTAAATCACTTGTTTGTTTCTTGTTGATCCAAAAGCACAATGTCAAGAATTTTACACTTTCCACACTTTTCAACTTTATTCAAAGAACGTAAGTAAGTGCACATAATATCACAAGAGATTTTTTCTTTCAAGAGTCGGTCGTTGTTGATTAAAAGTTGTTTCTTTTCAATCTCAATGCCACAGAACATTGATCAACTTCGTCTTCCATTTGTTTGAATATATCTTTCATTTCTTTAACCTCGTCATTAAGACCCTTTTCAAAAAGTTTAAAAGTTTCTCTAAGGTTTTTGAAAAATGGTATGACGTCTTTTGTAAAAGCCCCTTGATGACATCAAATAACGTCACTTTCATAGCATCATTTATCCCATGTAAATTACCCATTTTGTATGATTATTCAAGAATTGTTACTTAATCATTTATATTTAAGAATTGTAGTAATTATGGAGTACTTGGTGAAGATTAGCTAAAAGGCAGGCATTTTGGAGCTTAAACGAAGATATGAAGAAACTGACTCTGACATCCAGTACACCGTATCCATCAAGGAAGATACGGCGTATCTATGCCTGCACTTCATAAGAAACCACGAAGGAACAAAGACCAATACGCCGTATCCAGGAGATATCCATACGCCATATTCAAGATAAAGAAAAAAAATATTCTGGAAGATATCGAACGTGGTCCCTACTCCAAGAAACCCCTGATATGCCGTATCCAACTCTCTCAATATGCCGTATCAATTAAATTCTAGACTCTATAAATAGAAGACCTAAAAATGGTTTTAGTGTACTTGATCATATTTTCGATACCCTAACCACAAAAGTCAATTTTCAGAAGACAAGAAGAGCAGAAGAGGTCAAACAAAGCTATTAATTCCATAGGAAACACCTTGTAATATCCTATAATTTATTAATCGTTTGATTTTTGGTATCATTCGTTAACTCGGTTAGTTTACCTTGGTTGATTTATTACTCTTGTATTGATTATGATGATTAAGGGCTAATACCCTTGGGTATTAGCCATGTTTATGAAGATTTGAATGTTTGGTTTATTTATATCGAATGCTTAATATATCGTTGATTGCTTGTTTATGTTTATCAATTTATACTTGTTTACGTGCTTTTGTATGCAACCTATCATTCAACTAGATCTAGTGATACCGACCAAGTTAGCTAGATGTCGGGATGGCTCTCCATATAGTGAGTTATATATCTTGACCAATAGGATCACAAATAATGACCTATCTTTGCCTTTAGATTGGTAAGCTCAGTTGGACCGGCAAATGACCCTTGGGATCAACGAGTACGTTCTTAATCAATTGGTATAGACTTGGTCAGTGGACTACTAGTATATAAATTGCCATTAAGCAGTAAGTGGGTAAAGTCTCTATGAGCTAGGGTTTAACAATATCATCATTGCTTTAATACTTAAGATAGATTATAATCAGCAAATAAGTGACAAAATTCTTCATATCTAGGTCTTAGGAAGAAGTACCGCCTAAGTCTTAAAAATGATATGCCGCCTCGAGATAAGTAATCATTGCGCTAAATAAACAAACCAACGTTCTGATTGGATTAATAATGGTCAATACAGTTTTCTTATATTTGGCTAGACCGCTCTTTTATCTTCTGTTAATTTGCTTGAGTGTGTTTTTGTGTCTTGAATTGGTTTTAGTCACCACAAAACCCGTGTCAGTCTCTCAGACTGAAAACCCTCCCTTATCCATTAGATTTAGGATTAACATAGGTTTAGCATAGGTTTAAGATAGCATAGGTTTACATATAATAGAATTAACTTAGTTTAGATAACCAAATATTAATAAATTAAAATATTGTTTCTCGCTCTTAGTGATCGACACCCTACTTAGCATGAAACTCTCATCGATCGGGTACACTGCCCGTTAAAGTGTTGTTTTTGGTAAAGTCGGCAAAATATAAATTTAAAACTTGAAATCATAAAATTAACACCACACAACGACACATCAACTAGTCAACAGAACGTTTGTGGTGAGGGAGTGATACCATTGGAGCAATGCTCCAATGGTTATTGTTATAGCTTTTAAGATTATGCATTCTCGTGAAGCCTTAAGGGGGTGTTTGTTTAAGCTTATTGTTTCGGCTTATTAGTTTATTAAACTTATTAGTTTATTAAACTTAAGCTTATGGCTTATTTAAGTTCATACGCCTAATTTTTAAAAGTTTGATAAGCCGAAAGGTAAGAACCCTTTTAAAAAAAAGCACAATAAGCTATAAATTAAGCTTTTTAAAAAGGATTACCCAAACACCATAATCTTAAAACACAATAAGGTATAGTATAACTTAAGCAACTCAAACAAATAAGCTTATTAATATTAGTACTTTATAATTGGTGGGCAATATCGGAACTAGTCTTCTAGTAGTGGCAGTGTGATATATCGAAAAAGATAACGGCCCTGATTGTTGAACCGTCAACGAACCAATCTGCATGATTTAAACATAAAAATCATTTACCTAAATAACATATAATACACACATATATATATATATAACAGAGAACCCTTTAAAAAAGCATCGGGAGGTACCTTAAATTTAGTCGGCCGATTTGAGGAAAAAGTGATATTTGGGATGAAAAAACGTGATGCGTGGAGGCTTTTTTGAATTCAATTTCGATAAAAATCGTATTTTTATATAGAAATGAAAAAGATTACATGCAAAGATAGTTTCTTGACTTTATTCCTTATGTATGACACTTTTTGTAAACTCAATATATTTGTAATATGATATAAATATATAAATTTATAAATATTTTCATATTTTGTGCCGCCTTAAGTCACGCCTTAAAAACGCCATGACTCGCCATGGCTCACAAAGACGTGAGGCTTGGCCATGCCGCCACGCCACGCCTCACGCTATTTATAACCTTGACTCTAACACTTTGACCGACCAGATTATATATACTGAAATTACAGTAGGTTGCATACTAGGTCCTGCTGTTTATACAAAACTACAGATTTATCTATAACTCTAAAAGTTTGCATGGATTCTCCATTCTTTTAAAATATAGTAGTTGGGTGACCGCGCGTAACGACGACGATATATATATATATATATAATAAAAATATGGTGAATAAAGTATTTTTATTTTTGTGAGGATGCGGGAGGTTGACGTGGTTCACTATCCGCATGAGAAAACCATTGTCAACCCAACTCTTCCTGCAATTGCGTACCCGCTTAGTGAAGCCTTTTTGCAATACTCTGAATGTATATGTGTTCGGTGTATATATTTGTTTGGGTTTTTCGTAGCTTCCCCGCAACGTCATATTGGCATCATCACTCTCGCATGTATAAAGACCCTCACACTCTCTTACCCGTCAAACAATCTCTCCAAAAGTATATAATTTTGCCAATTCAAGTTTTTATTGATTCGAATTAAGGTGAAAGTTATAAAAAAGTTGAATTATAATAAAATATACCTACTAAAAAGTGAAAAAAAAACTAAAGTTTAAAAAGTATATCAAAATGGATAGACTTAAAGATCAAAAAAAAATAGAAAATATGGTGAAATTAATTAATAATAATAATATATAGTTAAGAAGAATTTTAATTTGAAAATGAAAGTGATTTTTCAAATGAAAGATACACACATCACTCTAAGAATTATTTATGAAAAATGAGATGAAGAGTCAATATTTCACCTTTTTATCTGAATTTTTAGTGAGACACACATTATAAATGCTTTATATAATAATATAGATCAACGATAACTAAAAGCGCTATTTCAGCTCATTGTTGGACTAGCCCAAATCAAATGGACTTAGATATCAACATCAGACTACAAATTTTAAATAGCCCAATTCAAAACATGACTCTCTTATTTGTAAGCAATGTTTTAAAACTCGAGTTGACTTGTTCGGTTGAACCGGTTAAACTCGAACTGGCTCAAAGACCGATTCGGATGTGATCGGGTTTTGCTTGTTTGAGAACCGAATTGAACCGTCGTTTTTTTGTTGACCCGATTTGATAACCCAGCCGGATCATGACTTCTTTCTCAAAATCTATAAAAAAAACTTTTTTTTCATATACTTTTCTAAGTTTAATTAACAAGTTAAAGTAATGATGACTATTGTTAGTTAAAATAGAGGTTAAACTAACTTAAAACACCACATAATATAGTTTTATTGTACTACGTAGTCTATTATAACTTGAAATCATAAGTTAATTGTCTTTGTAAATCTTTGATATAGTTTATATATATATATATATATATATATATATATATAGATAACTTAAAAACTAAAGCTTATTAGTAAAGCCTTTTATCGTTTCAATGGAATGTAAGATAAATTATGGGATAATATAATACTACATGTTAAATATATATGAAAAAATATACATATATATATATATATTATATATATATATATATATATATTATTTATATATATATATATATATATATATATATATATATATATACTTATAATTTATATATAACCGGTTTGACCTGGCGGTTCAACCACCTGGCGGTTCAACCGGTAAACCGATGACCCTGTAAACCGGCTACCAAACCGGGTTAATAAAAAACTCAGGTTTTAAAACATTGTTTGCAAGATCACTTTTGTTTATTCCAATTTTATCATAGTAGGGGTTGATGTCGTTAATTCTTAAAGTCGATTTTTGGTGCCCGTTTGGTCCCTCAAACCCCGTTATACGTAACGACGGTTACTTTGACTCCTATTTGACTTTTCAACCACGTGCATTTTTGTAATTTCAAATTTTTTATTATTTCACCGTTGATCCTTGACTCAGAGTTTGAAATAATAACCTCTATTGAGGCTAAATTTTGTCGTTTCCTACTTACATCATTGGTCCATGAGGTATGTTTTGGTCTTTTTCACATGTAGTAACTATCTTTTTCAAAAAATTCATTTTTTCTGATTCATACTTACTTTTTTGTTGCTCACTACGGTGAAACAACACCATCTCACTAAACCAAATAAATTCAAAACGAAAAGCTTAAACAAAAACATAAAAGCTGAAACAAGAAATTAATCCATCCATGACAAGAACAACAATTGATCTAGGATAATTAATACAACTGATCTAATCCTAACCATGACATCAACAACAAAATACAACCCATTTAGGCTAATTCATAACAAACCTAAACTAAGCTACTACCACAAAGACTATCACAGTTGACTTCCAAAATAAGCTTTCTCTTTTAACTTTTTATCAATTCTTCTTTGAGTTGTAGTATTTGACCTACCATGTCAGCAAATGCAACATGAAATACTAAAAGTTCTTCTTGTCTTCTTACTTCATTGTCTAGTTCTTCTCTTTGAGATGGATTAAGAAGTAGATGCATCTCACACAAATGAGCTCTGTTCCATTCATTATCTAAAATCCGATCAAAACCATATGCCTTCTTTTAACAGATGCTTGATTCCAGTTTTCTTAACAACAATAATTTATAACTAAGCTACAAAAATCTAGAAAAATGAAAACAAACTACATATTTTGTTACGGCAAACACAAAATGCTCTAGCAGGTCTAAACGGGGGTCCAATTAGAGGTGAGTGTCTATCAACGGAAGCAAAATTTACAGTCTGTTGGAACGTTTGGCATATCGATTAGGGAATATTTAGAAGAAGGTGAAGTACATTTCTTAAAATGGGTTTCTAATTTTGACTTTGTTTGTGAGTTTGTTTAGTCAAAAAGACCCAAAACTATTTGACCGTTGGTAATAGCTTTATGGGTTTTTTATCTTTTTTCTTAACTTACACCGTTGGTCCATGAGTGCGCTGTAATGGTTTTCCATTTCACGCCTAATACACACTCGTCTTCTATGCATTACTTACATGCTTGGTCCTTGAAATCATTGACTGTTGTGATGTCATACTTTAGCCGCATTTTACATTTACTTTTCCAATGTAATAATTGCATTTTTGACCCTTCATTTGTATAGACGACTCATCTTCATATATGCACTTATACTTAAACCGACTTTGTATATCGTCCTTCAAATCCCAAAAACACACATAAAAAATAGGCATACCTAAACTTCGTATATCCTTTCACTACCTTAAAACACACCTTTTAATGGTTGCTGCTCGTGGTTTTCTTCGTCTTGAAGAACTCGCGGTTGCTACAAATTCAACCAAGATGCCAGATCAAATGCTTGTTAATTTTGACATGCATACAAGAAGGGAAGCTAAGTTAGCCAATGATCTTTCCATGTTAATGATGGAGTTGCTTTTTAGTGTTAAGGAAAGGCAGTTATTTATAGAAGAACTTGAAGGTTTGAGGGAAAATTTGGTGGTGTCCAAGATGAGGGAGAAACTTAAGAGCCTTCATAAGGATGATTTGTTGAAGGTGATAGAACTGAGGAAGATAGTTTTACAATTGCGTCGTTAGGTTCATAAGGAGGTTGATTTTTATCATACTCTGTAAATGGGAGATGGTCGAGTAGTGGGTTGGTTCTTTTTGGGTTTTGGGTGCAGGTATATATGGTTAAGATGATCTTTTGTTTTGTTAATGAAGGGTCTGTAAAATCGCAAGGTCAGTTTGTTAATGAAATGGTTGGAGTATGATGTATTTTTCTTGGTTTGTAGTTGTTTTTGTCTAACCCAGAGACCCTGTGTAATTTAGCTAACGGTGTTTGACCACTTAGATGACCACTAATATGTTTAACCAACAATGTAATTTACCCTATAATCTATCAACAAACAACACTTCCAAAATGGACATGCCCATAACCAAACTAACAACTATGTTTTGTTTTGTTACCTTGAGACCAAAAAAAGATATCAATAATAGTGTGTTGTTTTGTTACCTTTAGGAAAAAACTATAAAAAACTTGCATAATATTGGGCCAATTCATTACCCAATGATCTTTACCTTAGGATTTGAATATAAAATATCCTATTTGTTAGATATCCTTAAACACTACTCAAGTCACTGAATCAACAGTCATTCAGTGAGTTACCTTCAAGTGTTCAATCAAAGTCTATAAAGAAAGACTCACCATTCAATGAGGCGGTACTCAGTGAAGGAAGTCCGTAAACCAAAGAAGAAGATGATGGGTTTAGTGAGTTGAGGAAATAAGCTCACTAAACCCCATACGATCTCCTCAGTCCTTGAAGACCTAAAGACTTAGAGACTGAAGATTGGGTGGGATATGTTTGAAGGGATAAGATCAAGTACTTATCCCCTTAAGTCAAACTATCCTCAAATGGGTATAAGAACAAGATCAATGTCATTACAGACCTTTAGAAAGTGTGTTGTCCCCTTACCTAGATTAAAAACTAAAATAGAGATAAATATACGAATGTACTTGCTCAATCAACTTGGAGACACGTACTTATCACCCACATGGGTATTACCCTACCTTAAAACAATAAATAGGTTATGTTGTAAAGGAGTAGGGTTTACGTTTTGTGCACTAAATGTTATTAGAGAGGATATCACTTATACTTACATTGTCAACTAAGTCCCTGAACACAATTCACTTGGTTAGCATAGTTGTTAACTTAGCATAATACTTTGGTTTATGCTAAGTTATTAGAGAGGATATCACTTATACTTACATTGTCATTCAATCTACATTGTTGTTCCGCAAACAATAGGGTATAATTCTTAATAAGATTTATAAAGAGTTAAACGTTGAAAGTTTTGTGTCTTTACTTTTAAGTCTTTAATCTTTGAACAAAACTTTCTTTTCATAACATTACTTAACCATGAGCTAGTTTATTATAACTTTGTAGTTATCTATAAACTATTACAAGGAAACAACTAGTGGTTTAAGAGCAGAAGGTTTGTAAAACTTTTTAACACTAAGTCTGCTAAAAAAGTTTTAAAAACCTAGATCCATACCACGGCTGGAAGTAATATACCCTAACTAGTCGATAAAAAAAGAGGTAGTTATTCTGCTATTGCTCCTCGACTAGAAGTTGGCAAATTCAATAAGTGGAAAAAGCGCATGCTTTGCTACTTAACGGGAATGAAACCCTATTACATCACTTATATTAAGGATGGTCCTTTCCAACCCAAGACCGCTAAAGGTGTTGATAAAGTTGAAGCATAATGGTCAAATGATGAGAGGAGGTAGTCAATAAATACCAACGCCTTAAAAGCATCATTATATCTTGCCTACCAGATGATATGATGGAGTCATTCATTAGCTGTGAGACAGCTAGAGATACATGGACTGACTTGGTTCACAGTTTTGAAGGCTCCTCAAATACCAAGGAAAATAGGATCATGGATTCGAAACTTGAGTATAATACCTTCAGAGCCAAACCCTCTCAAAGTCTCTCTCAGACTTATACCCGTTACAAGACTCTGGTCAATGAGCTTCCTAATGATGGTGTCAAACTGTCTAAACATGAAATCAATGTTGGTTTTGTGAACAGTCTCCCTGAGAAGTGGCTAAGATTCTCTCAGGGTTTGAGAAATACCAATCATATTTAGACCCTTGACCTAGCTGATATTTATGGGAGGTTTGTCTGTGAATACAACTTGATCTCAAGGAGATACCTTGAATCAAAAAGGGCCCTGATAACTTCTCCCTCAACGAATCTTATATCAATTGCTTTCTTTTCTAACATTGTAACTCACGATTTTCAAGAAAATTATGATTATGATGTCGATGAAAGAACTAGTGAGGAATATCTAAGAGATTTAGATATTGAGTTTCATGAAAGGGCCCTTTTGGCTGGTCAAAATGTTTCATAAAGAGAAGAACGAACTTTTCTGTCCCCAAAGCAAATGAAAACACTAAACGTTTTAAATGTGGTAAAAAGGTCATTTTGCAAAAGACTGTTTTTCAAAAACTTCAGTACCCTCTTACAGATCCTCAGTGTTAAATTTTCCTTCAGGGTCAAGTAATTTTCAACCAAAATTTACACCTAAGCTTCTTCAGTCCACACCACAAGTTCAAAATAATTAAACTGAACAAAAGATTCATAAAAATTATTGTATAAGACTGAGTACAAGAAGGTCAAAGCCAAACTTATACTTCTTGAGGTTGGACCTTTAACTACTCAGCTTGCCAAACCTTTTCAAACAAAAAGTAATGGTCTAGTGGCATAAAAATTTGACTGGGATGAGGAAGAAGTATCTAATGATGAAGACATGGTCCAAGTAAAGGTGCTGATGGCTCTTATTAATGATGAACTTGTTGTTGGCAAAAACTATGCTAGGAATGGTGAATGGATTGGCATCACCATGATAAAAGTAAACATTATTTTATCTTTGGATGAAGATGGTGACTGGCAAACTTACCTTAAGTGCATTAAGATAGATCTTAGGTTTGTTGAAGAGAAAAGACTAAATTTGTTGTCAAAATATAACAAACTTGTTTTTGAATTAAACAAATGCATAGATGACTTACTTGTTTTCAAACAAGCAAACTTAGAGGTTGTTACATTTCAACTTCAAAACACTAACTCATAAAACAAAATCATGCTCTTCATGAACAAGTTAAGGAACAAAAACGTGTTAATTAATGAGGTATAATTTTATACACTTTTTCGGGGTCATTTAAACCCCAAATTGATGCAAATATCCCCATTTATTATGCTTAACCGTTTCTTTTCATGATTTTAGAATTTGGAGGAAATACATACTCTTTGGACTCAATTTAGGAAGAAACGGGACAAGATTGCAACTTTACTCGAAGACACTCAAGAATTGGCATTTAGACTGTGGAGACGACATCACAAACCCTTGTGACGGCATCAAAATCATAAAGAGACGGCATTAGAATCTTTGGCGACGGCGTCTGAGTAGCGAACTTAAAGAAGCCCATAGAAGATTCTGCGGGTTGACGGCATCGCTATTAACAAGCGACGTTGTCGCGACTATTTTCCTATATATACAAACCCTAGTTTTTGTGTTTTAAAGAGGAAAACTTGGAGGAACAATTTTATACTTCATAGCAGCTGTTCTTAGGCGTTTTTTAGAGTTTCTAACCCTATTGTACTCATCATTACTCCATGCTTTATTGAAGTGAAGATCTTTTATCCCTTTAATCTTTTAATATGTCTATGTATTGTTTGATTAATTGTTATTCTCTTTCAATAAACATGCTTGGCTAAATATAATTTGTGTTTGCTTATGACTGCATGAGACCTAGTTGTTTATCTTGAATTATTGCTTCTTGTAAATGATATGCGCTTTAGGCTTTAGAAAACTAGCTATAAAATATTACATTAGCATAGACGTCTACGGAAACGCGGCTAGGATAAATGATGCTCATGCAATAGTCTTCATACTACCTTACCATTTGGGTTAATTCCGAGTTAAGTGTGTAATTTATTAAATACTTACATATTCCATTATGAGGGTGACGGGTAATAAAACAAGAGACGACAACTAGGGAGTAGTGCATGATTAGGTAAGCACATTTGTTTAACAATAAGAGTTTTCCTCAACTTTATTTTCTGCACTTAGTATAGATTTAGGACTAGTTTAATTAGTTTTAAAACAAATCCCTTTCAAAACCCAAGATTTTACTTGCTTTCATAAAATATAAAAACCCAAAAATAATAATCTTCTTTCAACCTCTAGACCTTAAGTAACCATACAATTCGAGCCTACCCAAACTATTTCCCTAGAGAACGATAATAACCCCCCGAGTCTTACCTATATTATACTACAACGGTTAGGTACACTGCCAAGGAGGCTTGTAAAACTTTAGTTTGCAATCACCCGCACATCAAGTTTTTGGCACCGCTGCCAGGGAATAGTCTAGGTTTTGGATTCTATCTAGCTTAGGTCTACTCATTAGATTCCTATCAAGTGAGATTTTTATTTTCTTTTTGTTAGCTTTCTTCTAGTCTATCTTTTTCTTTGTTCTCTTTGTTTTGTAAACTCTTCTTTTTCATTGACCATCATGGAAAACGAAAATCCGCCCCATACTTTAGGAGATTACTCCCGACCTAGCCACGAGGGCTATCAAAACACCATTGAGCGCTCCGATGGGAACAATGTGGTGCCTCTACGATCTGACACCATCCGATTGGTGCAAAACGGATGCTTATTCCATGGAATTCGGTCTGAAGACCCAAATCAACATCTTAAGGATTTTCTTAAAATTGTAGACTCTCTTGACCTTAATGTTGAAAACAGGGAAAGAACACGGCTGCATTTATTTCAATTTTCCCTTCGCGAATAAGCTAGCAATTGTCTTAAACGTCTTCCCGCGGGATCTATCTCCACTTGGGAGGATCTCACTACCCTTTTCCTTGCTCAATTCTTTCCACCGAAAAGAACTGCTAAACTCTGAAATGATATCTTGATGTTCCAACAATATCAAGGTGAATCTCTCTCCGAAGCATGGACTCGTTTCAAGGACTTACTCTAAAAAGTCCCTCATCATGGTATGGATCTTTGGCTCCAAGTCCAAATCTTTTATGACCATGTCAATCCTACCACAAGGCGAACCATTAATCAATTGGCCGGTGATAAGCTACATGACAAAATGCCAAGGAATCTTGGGCACGTATAGGGGACCTCGCCCTCTATGAAAACAAAAGTTAGAATGACCCAAGAGACTTCGCTAAACTGGTCAAGGCAATCTCTTTGCCTCGTGATGTCCCAAATGTATCCGACCATCACCTCATTGAGCTAGAAAATCAAGTCCAACGCTTGATGGAAGCTCATCTTGCTCATAAACCATCCGTTCAAGTAAACAAACTCGCTTCTTCATGTGAGATTAGTAGTGGTCCCCACGACACTCGATATTGCATGGAAAATCCCGAGTAAGCTTTTGTTGATTATGCATCCTCGTGTACCAATGAAGCGAGAGGTAAGTGCTTTACTTTCAAACTCAAGCAAAATAATCTTGGTGACACTTATAATCTGTCATGGAAAAGTCACCCAAACCTTAGGTGAAGGCAACCTCAAAATTCTTAAAACAATTTTTCAAACCCACCTAATCGTTTTTAACCCAACGGTTCATTCCCAAATCGCCCCTTCAACAACAATCCTTAAAATTTTAACAATCAATCTAATCTCGAAGGATTGGTGTCTAACTTTATGGCATCTCAAGATGCTAGATTGTCTAAGTTTGAAGCCGATTTCAAACAACAACAAAGCGAGATGACCAATAAAATTGACACATTCTTGAAGGCCATCAATGACCGAATGATGGGAGTACTCCTAAGTGATACGGTTAACTTAAGAACCTAAAATTGAATGTTAACCCCACCTCTTCGATTTTGTCTGCTCGTTCTTACCCAATGGAAGATCCCCAAAGCTCTTCCCACCTCCTTAATTTGGTTAATGCTATTAAAACGTGTTTCAAAACAACAAATGATTTTCAAAAAGAACAACTACAAGTTAAAACACTAACGATCAATGAAATTAGAACACCAAAACCAAAAGAACCCGAAAAAACTTTAGAAGATGAATGTAAGGATTTGCATCTTAACTTACCGGTTCTTGAAGTTCTAGCTCACGCTCTAATAAACAATGCAATTTTGGATAAATATGTAGATAGTTTAGAGTTAGGTAAAAATGGGTCCGCATTCATTCAAGGCGAAATGCCAAAGAAAATGAAGGATCCCTGATTATTCACCTTGCCTTGTAGACTAGGAGACTCTAAGCCTTTTAATACCTTAGCAGATTTAGGTCTTGTGTGAATTTAATGCCATTATATCTCTTCAAAAAGCTTAAAATTGGATTATTAGAAGAGACCGATCATGTCTTTGGATTAGCGGATTGAACTAAGTTGTATCCCCGTAGGAATAGTAAAGAACATAGAAGTTCACATAGGAAAGTTAAAACTCTTAGAATACTTCTATGTCATAGATATGGAAAAAGACCCTATGACCCCTTTACTTGCAGGAAGAGGATTTCTAGCAACCGCTAGTGTCGTAATAGATTGAAAGAAAGCTAAGATAGCGGTAGGAGAAGGAGTTACTAGGTCAATATTTAGAGTTAAAAAATTCGACCTAGGTGATGAAGATGTTCCTTATTGGACCACCCTAGGAAAACGAGAATCTTATAAACCAGGACCTAGTACGGATAAGGTATGTGCCTGACCCCCTTTATATGTAAAAAAGGACTTTATGAATTACAATTTGCCTAGAGAATGGGAAATTGCTAGGGATGCCGAACTCAACCCCTTTAAGGATGTCTTAGTATTTAGAAAGACGGTAGAGTTCCTAGTACCTATCAATCTAAAAGGAAATATGTAGGAGTCGAAAGAGTTGGTAGAAAAGAGAATAGACTCGAATAGGCCACCAAAAGAAGGAGATAGTGTGTGGCACATTAAGATTAAATTGATTGATCCTGATGGACCCACTACTAGGAAATTATCCAAGAAGGAAAATCCAAGCGAGATTATCGACTTGGATCATTTTCATGATTCCTAGGAGTTTGACTCCAAGTCTAGCTAGAAGACTCGTTAAATAAACAAAAACACTTATTGGGAGGCAACCCAATGTTTTTATTTCTTGCATCTTAGGAGTGTCATGTGTTTTATTTCTTTATTATTTATTTCTTATATGTTTGATTGTTATGTGATCATGTTTTGTTTTATATTTAATTTCGTCTTAATTATAATCAAAGGTATTTTGCATAAAATAAGTGTATGGGAGAAAATATCCGGTTTATAAGAATCATTTTTAAACATTTAAAATAAATAATTTTAGATTAATTCACATTTTATGTTTTGTTCTTTTGTTTTGAGTCATATGTTTGTACTAACCGTTTTTGTGGCTTATGTAGAAATTTTTTATAGGAAATAACTAATAGGATATTTGTGCAGAAATTTTTCCAAGAAAAAGAAACAAAAAGTTTTACAGTCCCTGGAGACGGCGTCAGGATTTTTCCTGACGGCGTCACCAACTTGCAGTTATAGAAATTTTACGTTTTTCGAATTTTTAAAAATTTATTTTTGTGTAATTTCCAGAATTTTTAATTTTTACTTTCTTAGGATTTTAATTAACAATTAAAATCGTTGTATATCATTTCCTATAGAATTTTACGCTTGGTATAGTTTCTTTTGTCTTTGATTTGCAGGTTATATTTGATAAGAAAAGCCCGAAAGTTCTTAGGATTTTCACATGAATGATTCTTGGATGAAAATTTAGTCAGATTATCTTGTTTCTTCTCCATTATTGAGCAAAACCAAGGGAATATTAATTTCTCTCGCTTTTCTTATTTTCCCTTTATTTGTTTTTCGGATACTCATATAACATTGGAGACAATGTTCAAAATAAGTGTAGGGCAAATAAAAGCCTTAGAAACTATTCCTTCAATTGCATTTACTTTGTCCTTAAAAAGATGAGTAATATACTGAAACATAGCGCAGACGGTAATTTTAACCCAAATTTAAAAAAATTTATGGCATAAACCGATAAAAACTTAGTATTAATAGCGTCTCATGGATAGGAGTTATATGACTACCACAAAAAACCTACCACTCAAAAATTCCACTCCCAAAAATGTGAGGTTCACCCCTAGATCTTTAAGAATTAAATCATCCATTTTTGATGTTGTTAGATGATTTTAACCTTTAGCTTGCTCGAGTTAAGGAATTGAGCAATCGCATGCGTCTCGTTCATGGATTTTATCGAGCATGTGTGGTTTTGTCACTTTTTTGGAGCATTGGTATCAGTTAGGATTATGAGAGTGTACCGGTAGTATTATAAATTCTAGAACTTGCTTTAGCAATTCATCCCGAGACTGCTAGTGAGATCGCATTCATGTTATTAGGATTTACTAAGTGATAAGAGATATTAGGATAAACCCATATTTTTAGCCTGTATTTGTTATGGTTATGATAGTCACCTCGACCATATAACTACCCCTACACCCTTCCTACACACTCATTTTTAGTGCAAGATACCCCTAGTACACCCCTCTGAGCCTATCCGTTTTGCGGTTCTCGTAATTTTTCGGTGGATTCCTGATTATTAATAAAGAGTATTGTTTACACCCCATCAAAATGTTATACCTAAATCGCCTTAGCCTTCCTTGTATGTACTCCTTTTTAGTACATTGTTGTTATCACATTTGTTAAACCCAGTTAACTATTTTCTTGAGTACATGGTTGCTAAGTCGAGTCATTATTAGTGTATACAGTTTTGGGATGATTGGAATTCATGGTAGTTGTTATTTTATGGAGTAATGGGGAAAAAATTCAAATTATTACTCCCATACGTGCTTAATACACTCCATGTTTATTGATCCTTCTAATTCGGGGCATTAGTTAGTTTATGTTTTGAGTATTTAAAACTCAAGTGTAGGGGTGCAATTATAAACTTCAAGTCATGTATTATTTATGTTTCAGCAGATGGCATAACAAAAGTGCATGAAAAAAAATCCAAAAAACCAAAAAAAAAGTAAAAAGATATGTTAGATACGGGATGCCATCTTGCTAATATTTATGTTGAAGAAAGAGTCGAAGAAAAGAAAAGAAAGAGATTGATGTAGAGTTTGTATATTTTGTCCTAGTTTCGTCGAGTCTTGGCTTAGCAACGCCTTTTACATGTATTTGAATGAATAATTAACTTGCCACCACTCAAAATTCCCCAAATATCCCCAAACTGTGTTTCCTTTACCCTACACCTAAATATCACAACCCTTTAAAGACCTCTTTGATAGTAATTCCTAGGTGCTTACGCCAAAACGGTGGAGGTTTTTGATCCTTTATCAAGGTTATGGTAATTAATATATACTACGACAGGTAGTGAGTGTTATTTTTCCATTTACATTTATTGTTATAATCAATTATACACCCGAGTGAATGAGAGAATCCAAACACTTATGTGAGGTGCTAGTATATAAATTATGTGCTTTTAATTACGAGGTCTAATTGGTTGTGCCATACATTATATTTATTGAGTAGTTTAAATGCCCCCGATTTTTCTATTTATTAGGTAGAAAAGCCTATTTGCTTAAGGACAAGCAAATCTCAAGCGTAGGGGTATTTGATGAGATGTAATTTTATACATTTTTTCAGGGTCATTTAAACCTCAAATTAATGCAAATATCCCCATTTATTGTGCTTAATCGTTTATTTTCATGATTTTAGCATTTGGAAGGCATTTGAGAAAATACACACTCTTTGGACTAAATTTGGGAAGAAATAGGACAAGATTGCAACTTTACTCGAAGACACTCAAGAATTGGCATACAAACTGTAGAGACGACGTCACAAACCCTTGTGACGACGTTAGAATCATAAATAGACATCGTCAGAATCTTTGGCGATGACGTCTGAGTAGCCGACTTAAAGAAGCCCATAGAAGATTTTGCGGGTTGGCGACATCACAATTAACATGTGACGCCGTCGTGACTATTTTCCTATATATACAAACCCTAGTTTTTGTGTTTTAAAGAGGAAAACTTAGAGGAACGATTTATACTTCATAGCAACTATTCTTAGGCGCTTTTAGGGTTTCCATCCCTATTGTACTCATCATTACTTCATGATTTATTGAAGTGAAGATCTTTTATCCCTTTAATCGTTCAATATGTCTATGAATTGTTTGATTAATTGTTCTTCTCTTTCAATAAACAAGCTTGGCTAAATATAATATGTGTTTGCTTATGATTGCATGAAACCTAGTTGTTTATCTTGAATTATTGCTTCTTGTTAATGATATGCGCGTTAGGCTTTAGAAAACTAGCTAGAAAATATTACATTAGCATAGAGATATTCCTTAATGAAACACTGATATACTGTCAACTATGCGGAATCTAGTTGGCAGTACTTATGAAGAACACACAACAGTTTCTCAAACGATTTCTTTTATAAACCTTTTGAATCTGCCTAAATTGCAGATCCCTAATACAATACTAATAATTCTCAACTTCGTGTTTTTCTATGTTTGTTCTATATTTTCTAATATCTTCCTAGAGATCCTTTTATAAACATAAGGATAACCTCTAGTAGATGTACAGTCCTTGTATATCATAAACACTAATTGATACTTATCACTAATAACTGTTACAAGATAAATGCTAAAACAACCGTTTTAAACTTTATAGTTCCTATATCCACGACAGTACTTTAATCTTTGACTGGCAGTACCTTGACTTTCTACTTAGCAGTACTTTGATCTTTCATTTAGCAGTACTTTAACTTTTTCGTGGCAGAACTTTGACCTTTTGACTTGTATTTCCCAACAAACATAATGATGATTAACCCCAAAAGGGTCTCTTATTAGGTCTCACTAAGCCAAGTCACAAGCACTAACTCCTTAGGCTTCAAAAATCTTATCACCTAAAAAAGAATACTCAAAAACGTCAACATAAAGTTGGTGAGCTCGTAGGTTTACGAGGTAAACCCATTTGTTGTGCATATAAAACAAGTAGGACAAAAGTATGAAAATAATTGCATGTCAGCAATTTAGCGTATAGAGTTATCCAAACCATAATCTATAGAGTTTTCAGCTCTTTTGATTTCTAAACATGTCGTCTACCAGTTGGAGCTAAACAAGTTGGCTTAATAGATTTCCAACTAGTCGTCTACATAAATGTTGGCTTAATAGAATCCATAGGCGTGTCATCAAATAGCCATTAACATTGAATTCATAGGCGTGTCATCAAATATCCATCAACATTGAATTCATAGGCATGTCATCAAATAGCCATTAACATTGAATTCAACCACAAATGCTCGCAATGCAAATTATAGGCATACATATTGTCCAAAGAAATCAAGTAGTTGGCACAACATAAATTATTTGGAAATAGATTTTGAGTATCATTTTCCCTCAAGAAATCATAAGTAAAAAGGGGCTACGAAAACTCACCTTAAGTTAGGGTAGTTACGGTATAAGACGGGAATGACCAAACACGAACTGGGAACCTCAACGAATGTGTGCCTCTACAAATTACCTAAAAATAGTAATACGACACTTATTAGACTCTCAATGATATACTCGGACTCGATGACAAAAATACTAAGTCAAATATATACTAGTTACGTCGTGAAATCGCGCTTTATTTACAAAGACACAAATACTCTATTATGTCCAAATTTTAATGCCGTTACGGGCAATCGTTTTGCCATATTAAACTTAACCACTGACCAAGCCCTTCAATATGTCATTATTCAATGTCTTAAGTATATCCTAGAATTTTCATGAAATTTATTAAAAACTTTTACCTGACCTTTTATCCCCGATATCCAAAAATGGCCAAATCTGGACATACAAAAGTATTTTAATGATCAGAAGGTCTAAACCAAAGTTTTATAGTTAGGGATAATGGGAAACTTTAAATAACATATATAAGTACTTCTCATTTCAGTTTTAAGTTTAGATTTACCATGGTTCATGATTTATAGATCAAATACCACAAGAGTTTCAAAATAGTTTTTCAGACAGATTTGACACCTTACACCATTTTGCAAATTTCACTAACCAAACGACCTCAACTTTTTACAAATCTTACATTTCTGAAAACTAGACTTAAATTAGATGAGTTTAGATTCAAGAAACATGTTCATTGACCCATTTTTCATCAAGATATACTCCAAACAATATGACCTATAAGAAGTAAAAGTGGGTTGTTTGACTTTTTCTTTGACTAAAACAAGTTCTATCACCACCCAATCATGCAAAAACGACCCAACCAACTCCCACAATTATTTTATATTAGTCTTAGCACCATATTCAACCAAAAACTTCAGTGGTTAACTATATATAAAAGTCACTATATGCATGAACTTGAAAGTATAACAAAACTCTAGAAATCAAGATCTTTAGCTAGTTTTTCTTGCACCAATCTTTAAACCAAAACTAAGAATTAACTAACCAAAGTTTTTATACATTATTATGACTCTAATAAGAGTGTTTTACCATAATATTTCCTGATCTAAAATGATTATATAAAAACTTGTATAAATCATAAGAAAAACTTCAAGAAAACTTCATTTTTAATAGTCTTTTGGTGCAAGAATGATACTAGACTCTTGTACCCCTAGTTTATACCTTGAAAATAGCTCTCCAAAAACTTTGATGGTGGCGTTATGGTGGTGAAAGTGGGCGGCAAGGAGGAGGATGAGGAGGAAGATGTATGTGTGAACTATGAGTGAAAGTGAGATGGATTTGATTATTGTTATCTAGACATGCATTTGGATAATAACAAGTGTCCTCATACTCTTCTAATTATGACACATACAAGGTGAGTTGGCTTACCACATAGACACATGTCCATGTGGTTTTAGTTGCCCCTTTAAGGGTAGAGGGGGGAGTGTTTGGCTAATATTTTGTATAAGTAGGTATTGTTTAGGCTAATGTGTAAAAAGGTAGGATGTTGCAAGAGTTTAGACGCAAACACGAAGGGTAGACGCAAATGTGAAAAATAAAACCACAACGTATAAGGTACATATGTAAAATAATAAAGATGCATAGAGCATGTAGACTAATATTTAGTCTAAAGTCAGGTTATTATTTTAATGTACATTTTACGACGTATGCGGAATAACCTATTCGGTCACCCATAAAATTTTAATTTAGGCAAAATTAAAACAAATAGTAAAAGTGAGAGGTTAAATAATGCCTTGAAGAATATGAATTATTACCGTCTTCCCCCGTTAAAGGGAATTTCGCCCCCAAATTTAGTTGGTCCTATTGGTAGGAAGTGCATATCTAATAGCCTAATAGCAATAAGTGTATAGAAGTATCCAAATCACATGAGCCTTACCCATCCTCAAGGAAACTCATCAAAAACCTTGAGGTGTGTAACAACTAGAACCTAACTTAATTTTGCAACTCATCAAACAAGAACTGTCTTGAAATTAAGTTATGAATTGTTACACATCTCAACGTTTTTAAAGAATCGGCTCGAATTTAGGGATTGCTCACAAATTAATATCAACCAAAAACCATACAGTAAGAATCCACACAACGAGATCCATGGGCAGGGCGCTACTTCCCCAAATAGTACTGGGTGCTACTTCCTAATTTGTACTATTCACCCATGATCCAAATGCAACCAATAAGACCCAACGGCAGTGTGCTACTTCCCTAAATAGTATTGGGCGCTACTTCCCAAATTATACTATTTACCAAAGGTTCAAATGCAACCAGTAAGACACACATATACTCACAAATCAATTTCAATCAAAACCATATAAAGCCATTTAAGAGTGCATTAAGATATGCAAGTAAGCCTTATACATCAAAATATTTTTATGCCATAAATGGCCTTCCAACAAGTCGATACGACTGTTATGATGCATCAAAATAACCTCCAACCACGCTGTTAGGATGTATCTAAGATAGGCTTCCAACAAGTTGACTACCAACTGGAGCTCAACTCATAGTTGGAGCTAAAACTGTTGGCTTAATAGGAATATAGAAATCGTAGTCATGTAGGAATCATGGTCAATAGAAATCGACCACTAATGCACATAAAGTCGCCTAAATAAGTAAAGTGATTATCTCAGCTTAAAGTATCTAAAAGAAAACCTTTGAGACTTTCTAGGATTGTTGAGTTCTTTACAATAGATTCGGGGTTAAGGTTGATTTGTGTCAATTGTCTATCTCCTACTCCTCACCAACAAAGTGGTGAATGGAACGGAATGCCCATACAAGGCTCCACATGGAACGCCTTTAGTGCTAGTCAGGTAAAGAATGATATAGGAGAACTCAACTAAGGTAAACAATTATCCCAACTTTTGTTAACTTGAGTCACACATGCCTAAAACGTGTATCTTAAATGATATATGCAAGCACCCCATGCCATGAAAAGGTTTCATAGATGTAGGGTAGGGCAAGTCTTTTTGTCTCCAAAATTTCCTAAATAGGATTGAAACACACATATGTTATTAATCAATCCATTACTGCTTTAATCGAGTCGTATCCTTAATGTCATTTGAGGTTATTTGGTTAATAAGTCCTCGATCATTTGTTCTAAATTCTTACAGGAAATCTTGGGTGGTTGTAACGATATGGATGGCTTAAGTTATTTGGCCTTGACTCTCGAGCAAGTCAAGCACGATCCATCACACATGGTGATATCCTTTGACATTCTTGAGCATCGATAGTATTCCTTTGTATCCTTGTAAATATTACCAGCCTTGAGAGGATCGAAATCTAGATCTATGGACTGCCTCCATAATAATTTAACTTAGATCGCTAGTTCTCAGGGTTCAAGCTCTTCCGTCAAAGTGTCGATCTCCATCAGGTTAAATTCATAATCACATCATTCGAGCCTTGCCCTTCCTCGAGTGAATTGTAGTATATTAATGAACAACAAGTGTTTTACATGAATATAGAAGAGAGAAAGATTGATGGAGGTGTTTGGATAATATCTTTTCTATTAAGGAAGGAAGATGATATTTCTCTCTAGCACATATTCCTTACACACACTCACACACCCTCTCTATGTGTAAAGAGGGTCCTTATATAGTCCATTTAGGTCGGCCTTGGGCCTTCTTGCGGGCTTCTATGGACTGGTCTTGGACATTGCAATATTTAGCTTACCGAACTAGCCTATTAGACTAACTATTACACGCTTTATATTATCTAACTATTACAATAATCGTGAGATCAATAATGATCATCACTTCACTAAAAATTGAATTCCTAACAATCTCCCCCTAAGGGGTAATCATAGAGATCTCTCCTTGTGACCTTGATCTTTAATCTTTAAAGCTTCTTGTCTTGATCTTGAGTCTTTCTCGTGTAATACTTGTGCTAGTTCTTTTTGTTCCAATCATGCATTTGTGATCTTGATCTTGATCATTTCTTTGTCTTTGTCTTTTGAATTTTTGTTTGAGTTCTTTCATCATTACTTTATGTAATACTTCGCCTTCTTGCGATCTTGTGTCTTTGGACCAACATGCTCATACTTTATATCATCTTGAAAGCCATCTAACAATCTCCCTTGATAATCTTTAACTTGAATACTTCATGACTTTAAGGAAGACGTTGAGTATCAAAGTAGCGAAAGTCTTTGTCTTTATTTGATCTTGAGCTTTCTTGATTTTTTGAAACTTTTTTTATGAATATGAGCATGTAGTTATGAATCCGACTCAGCTGGAATGAGGTATCGCCACCATCGTATAAACCTACATTTAAAGTTTAGTAATAAATAGTTCATATGGACGAACATGGCTTTGTCATTCGTCCAGGTTCGGTTGCGATAACCTTTAGTTTCCCGTTTTACAGTACGAATATTGTACTTGTAATCATGTAGATTTAAAGAATCTCCTTGACAGGGTTTCTAGCTACACTGTCCTGTTCTTATTACTAGAACGTCTCAAAGCAAACAAAACAATAAGAGTGAATCAGTTAGTTACTATCTTACTGATTGAGTCATCAATTCATAGATTGGACCAATGATTGATATCCAGTTGACACAAGCTTGATTCATATAGAATCTCGCAAGTCACCTACCGCAGTGATGTTTGATGTTGACACTGAAAGGATTTCCATTCGTCACTATGAAACTGTAGAGTATCACTCTAAATGTTCTGGCAAGATCTGATGATAATGCGTAGGACTCTTTTTTACAACTTGTGTTCTTTATTGTGAGCAACAAGTGTATTATGGAACTGTGTCCTAACGAGATTTGTAATTTGATATCTTTTGGCTCTAGACTCAATAAGTGCGTTTTTGGTTTTAGTGAGCGGAGGCTGGACCTGATTGGCACCTTTTCAATATCAACATTTCTCAGAGTGAGAAGCCGATAGATGATTTGTTTAATCTCTGTGAGAATTGAAACAATATTCTTTTGAGAGAACCTTGAGTGATTGGAAGGTTGTGCATTGCATCATTGGGTCCATGATGTCTTGTCTTTAATACCAAATATCATCTTTATGATATCCGATAGATTATGCATTTACCCAAGTTTGCCTAATGTTAATGGAGGGCTTGTTTATCTACATCCTTTATCCTTTACATTTCTTTTTCATTCTTCAACTCCTTCAATGTTTACCAAGACGTCATTACTAGCACCTTGTTGTGATTATTCCAGTACTAGCTCATGCCTTAGTCAACATTATTCCCAAAATTTCATTCAACTCCATATTTCCTAAGGACTTCTAATTCTATCTAAGGGAATGTCCTAGGGTAGATCCCTCCAGTTCTGGTTGGATCATCAAACTTATACCTAACCCTAACAACCTTATAACTTCATTGTCGTCTTGAATTAGTAGGTTGTTGGGTATAGTGATCAGAATCATAAAACCATTTGAATATCATTCAAAGTGTTTGATATAAATCAAAACATTTGACACTTTGAATGTTTTTTCTTTTGAAATGCTCCCCCTACACATGTGTATTGATATTCGAAATTGTTTCGCACATGTAGGAAAGAGTTCTCACTTGAGTCAAATACGATCACATTTTTAATCTGATTTTTCTCCTTCTCAAAAATAGCATACCATATGATATTTTTGATATCAATGGAATAAAAATAGATATTTGAAAATTTTGAAAGCACATTGGAGATAATTGGATATTTCATGATTATAATTGAAACATTTTCTCTTCACTCCCCCTCAATTAATGAGGGATGGAGATAGTCTCAAGTACATAATTTTTGAAAGATTTTGAATTTATTGAAAAATTCTTGAGAAAAAATTATACTCGGACACTATAAGTTAATGAACATATAAAGATTGTTATAAGAAGATGTGTTAACCAACATCAAAACTTTTGATGTGAATCTCAAGAGAGATAAGATGCCTCAGTATAACACACGTCGTACAAGTACTAGTATGCTACACCTTTCACCAGTGGACAAAAAAAGTTTAAAGTGTTGAGCACACAAGTTTGAAGGATTTTGAATTATCATTGAGAAAATCTTGAAAAATTGTGCTCATACACTACTTGAGAATCACACATTCATGTTTTGGATACATAAAATATTTATGAAGTGATGTACCCACAAATATTATCACATTGGTTTTTAACAGCTCCCCCTCAAAAATAGATATCAGTCAAAGGATTTATTGAGGATGAGAGTGTTGAACACACAATTTTGAAAGATTTTGAAAAATCTTTTTGATGAATTCTAGAGAAATTGTGTTCAACAATTTAAATTTTTTTACATGAGCTCAAGATTTTTGAATATCTAAATGAATTAGCTCACGTCTGAAAAGTTGTAAGAAATCTGTTGTGAGGATAAATGTATACTTTCCTTTCTTTGAAGTCTGAGTTCTAAGCAGAAATACTTAGAAGTCAAATGTTTTGAGAAAACTTGTGAAATAATTTTTATAAGTATGCTCGAAAACAAGAAGATTTCTCTTCTTTTCTTAAGATAAGTGCACTGGTACGTACACTTTCTTTTCTTTGAAAACACGAGTCTTGTACTGAATTATACGAAAGCCATTAACTTGAGCTATAAAACTTTGAATGTTTTGGTTAAGTAGCTCAAGATCGAAAAGAATTCTCTTTTCGTTGTTAAGGATAAACGCACTGAAACGTACATTTTCCTTTTATTTGAAGCACAGGTTACAATATGACATTTGATTATAAACCATTATTTTGAAGCGCGGGTCCTGAACTAAAATTTCCATAAGCCATTTACTTGAGCTAGAAAACTTTGAATGTTTTGCATAAACAGCTCAAGACCGAGAAAATTTATTTTCTCGTTGTTAGGATAAGTTACCTTTTAGAGATAAACTTTCTCTACTTTAAAGTCCGGGTTATGCACTAAAATGTACATAAGCCATTGACTTAAGCTACAAAACTTTGAATGTTTTGTATAATTAGCTTAAGACCGAAAAGATTTTTCTTTTTGTTGTTAAGGATAAATACACTGAAGCGTCTATTTTCATTTTATTTGAAGCACGGGTGTTGACCTGAATTAGCCAACAGCCATTGTGATATCAAATTAGACAACAACCTTTGGAACCCATTTAACCACGGTGCTAACGGGTTTACTAAATTTTGAAAACCATTTGAAGGTTCTGTCAATTCGATGCAAAGAAGTTGAATTCTAACGAGGACTAGAAACCGGTGTTTCATTTGGAAATAATGCTCGTGGAATCAACGGAGATTTAAAATTCCTTTTGTTTTTCCATTGATTAATGAAGCTTGGATTTTCTTTTGGAGTTTTGAATCTTGATGACGTAGAATATTTCCATCTATTGTTAAAACCCGGTGTTTCATTTTGAGAATTTATTTTTGAAATGAATGGAAATCTTCTACTGTTTGGAAATTTGAAAGCAGAGTCATTCTTGTTTTGTAATGAAAGCATTTCTGATTTTGAATATTTGAAAGGTTTTGAATGACTTTGCTTTGGTCTCCAAACTTGCTTTACCAATGTAAAATGAGAGTTTGGAGTTTTAATAACCTGCATTTTCTTACTTGAATCACTTGAGTTAAAAACATTTTGGGGAGTAGGTGTTTTAATAGCTTGAGGTTTCTTAGAAAACTTCCTATCTTTTTACAAAGAATAGGTTGTGAACTGAGACACCCTCATTGGAAATGTTTTGGAAGATTCACCCGTGTAAATCTTATTTGAAACACTTATTGTTGGTTTCGAAAAGTTTGAAACTGGAGATTTCCCTTTGTTCCGGTTAAGAGAATCAAACTTTGATTTTAGAGCATTGTATGAAGTTCTTAAATCGCTATATTCTTTTTGAATTTAAAGAAGATCTTATGATGCCAATTTTGATTCTAAAAAGCAATTTGTTTCAAAAATTGATCTTTTTCGGCTTTAAAATCTTGAATCTTATGATCCAATTGTTGTTCAAGGACAGCTCCTGTCTTTTTAAGTTTTTCAAAATATGTTTCGAACTTGTCCGTTTTCTTTGAAAAATCTACTTTGGCATCCTCAAAATCTTTTGTTTGTTGAGCTAAAGTCATTTCGAGCTCTTTTATTTTTGTTACAAAACTTGATGTTTCATTTCTGAAAAGAGACTTTTTCTCCCCCGATTATGATTCAACAGTAGACAAATCAGAATCATACAAAGGTTTTTGAAGGAAATCATTTGAGATTCGAGAGTCAAACTTTTTCTGTTTCATTGATTTAATCTCTTAAAAACTTTATCAAACTTTTTATCCGTAAATTCAAACAACTAAGACTTTAAATTTTCTACTTCGTTTTGAGAAACATTTAAACTTTGTATCTGAACTCGTGACTTTTTAATTGAATCAAACAAATTTTTGTAAACCAACTTCAAGTGTTCATTCTCTTTAATTAATGAAGCCACTTGATGTTCCAACTCAATGTTTTGAGTTTCAATCTCATCAAAATCGAACTTAAGTTTGACGTCATCTGTTAGATATTAAAAAAAGACTCGATCACCCCGTGTATTTTATCATTTATTGTAGCTCGTAGTTAATCGTTTAATGTATAACATTTGGTAATGGGCAGGGTAATTAAACCCAACATGTAAGCCCATGCTAAGGCCTTAGGTCGGTTTGTAAGCAACTATACAAGCCTCTTCCATGCCATGTAAGAGGTGGTTGGTCATTTTCATTATACAAGTTTACTTTCTCTCACTAGAAAGCTTTTCTCTCTCACTTTCTCCCTCTAGATTTAGCTAATCCATCTATCTTCTATTGTGTTATGATTTCTAATATCCTACAAATGGTATCAGAGCTCGTAAGATGATTAGATCGTTTGTGTGTGCGTTTTAGTGCCTGGTTTAGATCAAAAGTTGAGTTTTAGGAGGTTTTAGCTCTTGGTCTTGAGTTTTATTGATTTTTACGTTTCTTATGTTAAAATTCATGTTTTTGTAGTTACTATAGCCTTCTAGTACTCATTTGTGCAAAAGAAACCAAGTCAAAACGTTCAAAAGGGTGATTTTTAGATGTTTTAAGGTGTAAAAGTTTGTAGTTCATCGTAGCGGTTTGGTAATCTGCTTGTAGTTTATCGTAGCGGTTTGGTTTACTGTTCTGGCAGTTTGTCAGATCGTACACTGTGCTAGCGGTTTATCGTTTTTAAGAGCGATTTGTCTTTTTAGGCAGAGGTTTGTCAGTAGCGGTTTGTCCTCTAGTGTAGTGGTTTACTAGTAGAGATTTAGTAATTGTAGCGCTTTGTTCCGTAGCGGTTTACAGGTTTTTGAAGACAATTTCTCATAGCGATTTGGAAAACAAACCTATGCCAATTTCATTTCTTGGTAGCGGTTTGGTGTTACTTCTTCATAGCGGTTTACCATATACTCTAGTAGCGGTTTGGCAGTTTAACTTTGTAGCGGTTTACCATTCGTAGCGGTTTATAGATAGCAGTTTGTTACAGGTTTTTAAAGATTTTTCTCAAGGTCTTTTGGGAAACAAACCTCTGGCCATTTTTCTTCGTGGTAGCGGTTTGGTATAATTCTTCATAGCGGTTTGACAGTAGAGGTTTGACAGTAGCGGTAAACGTAACAAACTCAATAAAAAAAACACTTAAACAAACATCACCACTTTTAACATACAATCACTAATCATTGTTCGATCAACTTAAATCATTTCACAATCAATTAAGATGGCTAATCTTTCGGAAGATATCCAATGTGTTGGGTCCGATACCCGACCACCTATGCTTGATAGGACTGACTTTGCATCATGGCAACAACATATTCGACTATATTGTCAGGGTAAAGAGAATGGGGTGAACATCCTGAAGTCGATTGATGAAGGACCTTTTTAGATGGGAACATTTCAGGAAACACTTGCTGAAGGGAATGAAGGTGCCTTACATCTACCTTTCACCTGAAGATAAGGATAGGTATAACGCTGACATTCGGGCAACGAATATCCTATTTCAAGGGTTACCAAAAGACATTTACACTCTTGTCAATCATTACACTGATGCAAAGGACATTTGGGATAATGTGAAGATGCTCCTTGAAGGTTTTGAATTAACAAAAGAAGATCGTGAATCACAACTGTATGATGACTTTAAACACTTCCGTTAGAACAAAGGAGAAACCATTCACGACTATTATGTCTGGTTTGCCAAGCTCATCAACGACATGCGAAACATCAAGATGACCATGTCTAGAATGCAGTTGAATTCAAAGTTTGTTAATAACATGTTGCCTGAATGGGGTAGATTTGTAACAGCAGTGAAACTGAACAGAGAATTAAGGGACTCCAACTATGATCAGCTGTATGCTTATCTGAAGCAACACGAGGCGCATGCCAATGAAAACAAAATGATGTTGGAACGATTCACTCAACCCAATGTTGATCCTCTCACCTTGATGTCTAATGTTTCACATCAGCAGTACTACTCACAATCATCTACCACTCCACCATCCACGCATCTTCAACCACACTTTGCTATCAACACTCAACTTGACTCAGGACTCTCTCTCTAACGGACAACTTAATTGAGAATTTAACCAACACACTTGCCCTACTCACCCAATCATATAAAACATACCTTCCTCAAACTAACAATCAACTCAGAACTTCATCAAATACAAAGAACCAAGCCACAGTTCAAGACGGCAGGGTTGTTGTTCAGAATGTTCAGGGTTGACAGAATAGAGGTCAGGGGAACAATGCAAGGGGTACAGGTGCAGCTGGTTATGGGGGAGCTCATAACAGAGTTGGAAATGCAAATCCAGGTCAAGCAAGGCAGATTAAGTGTTACAACTGCAACGGCATAGGCCACATTGCAAGGAACTGCACTCATACCAAGCGACCACAGAACTCAGAATACTTCAAAGACAAGATGTTGCTAATGCAAGCACAGGAGAATGGGTGGCATTGGATGAAGAGCAGCTGCTATTTATTGCAGGTGGACAAGACAATGTTGTTGATGACGATGTGGATGAGCAACCGGTTCAAGATTTAGCACTCAATGTGGATAATGTCTTTCAAGATGATGATTGTGATGCTTTTAATTCTAATGTTGATGAGGCTCCCACTGCACAGACTATGTTCATGGCAAATCTCTCATCAGCAGATCTTGTCTATGATGAAGCCAGTCCGTCATATGATTCGTACATTCTATCCGAGGTACCTGATCATGACAACTATCTGGATGCTGTTTGTGAGCATCATGAAGTACACGTGATGCATGACGATGTACAATCAAACCATGTTGTTGACTCACATGTTGATCATACGAGTGATAGTGATATGATTCCGTATGATCAGTATGTAAAGGACAACGCATTATCTGTTGTACAAAGTAATGTATCTTTTGTGCCAAATGATGCCTATATGATGATAATTAATGAAATGCATGAACAGTCAGCCCAAAATGACTCTGTGAATACGCAGAACAAAGTAGTTAATGCATCATTGACCGTTGAACTTGCTACATATAAGGGACAAGTTGAACTGTATGAGAGACGGGCCAAGTTTGAATTAACTAAAAGACAACAAAAAATTAAGGAACAATTAAGAATAGTTATCACTGACCGTAATATTAAGGAAGAAAATTTAAAAAAGGAACTTCATTCTGTAAAAATGCAACTTTCCTCTACCATCAACCATAACAAGGCAATGGTAGAAGAAGTTACGTCTTTGAAAAAGAATTTTAAACAGAAAGAAAAAAATACCTTGAAGATTTTTTGGACATGAAAGCTTTAAAAGAAAAGGTCGAGGATAAATTATACAAACAAGACCAATCTCTTCAAACAGTTCACATGATGTGTAAACCAAAGCCTTATTATGATGAACAGAAAAAGGTAGCGATTGGCTACAAGAACCCCTTATGTCTCACCCGAGCAAAGCAAGTTCAGCCTGCTCTATATAATGGTCATGAAATTATCAAAACCAATCATGTCCCGGCCATAGTGCACAACAAAGAGGATACCCTAGAGATAGCTGAGACTACTAAAAAACTAATGAATGAAAAAATAAAAGACCAGGTGTGTGTGAAACAAAGAGGTTAAATGCACCACCATGATTAATCGAAAGAGAATTTTTAGCGGGTCTTTCCCACTTAGAAAATATATTGACCCTGTAGCAGATATTTTTGGTCTAAGGATCTCCTCAAGTGAAAGTTGAAGCTCTCAAAGGCGTAAAGCCTCAAGACCACCCCCCCCCTAAAGCGTTGACGGTTTATCCTCTAAATACACCTGCAACGCTTGTCCCCATGGTGCTTCCAACAAAAAGTCAAGTGAAAATTAACATTTTTGCACTTATACAACTTTTTTCGAAATTTGAAAAAACCTGTAAAAAGAGAATTACACCAACGGGGCTCACTGAAGGGGAAAGGGGTTTTGAACAAACCAAGGAATGCTATCTCATCGAAGTCATTCCATTTTTCAAAACACTTAAAGACCATTTTAAGGGTATTCAAAAGGCTCTAACTAAAGAAATGAATTTTTTTTTGAAGAATTGGAAGCTGAGGTTGACCAAAATGTTGTAAATAGGAAGCATGATGAGATTGAGCGGAAAAATCTTCTCGTTGCAAATGATAATTTAGTTGCTGATTGCTTGTCTAAAGAAGTGTTTTATATTGCAACAAATTCTGAGCTTACTGTATCTAGATTCACTGAAATGCATGATGCCCACACTGTTGTTTAAGCACGTTGTCTGGAACTTGAAGCAGAGCTTTCTAAATTACATGATAAGGTTCAGAAAGATGATCATAATGAATTAGTAAAACGTTTTTCCAATCTTGAGGTAAATCACTTAAATTTGCAGTTAAAGTATCAAAACCTTAAAGAAAGTTTTGGAAACAACACATCTCCACCCGCTTGAGAGGCTCCTGATTTTGACTCTGTCTTTGTAATCGAAAAAATAAAAGCTTCCATTCAAGGAAAAGACAACGCCATCAAAAAAATTAAGGATGCAAATCTCGCAATTAAAAGAGACTCGTAGTGAAGCAGACTGCAATCTTGATTTCAGGGCCTTAGACTTTCAGATCACTCAATTAACTGAAAAAGTCACCGTTCTTCAAGAACAAAATGAGCTTTTTCGGGCTAAGAATGCAAAAATTAAGCAGCATTACAAGGAATTGTATGATTCTATTAAGATCACGCGTGCTAAACATATCGAACAAATAACTGCCTTGTTAACTAAAAATGAGAATCTAAAAGCCCAAATACATGAAAATTTGAAATGCATCACTATGGATTCTGTAAAACCAAGAGTTCTTGCCCCTGGTAGGTATGATATAGATGTTGAACCAATTCCCCCTCACAATAGGAACAATATGGAAGTTCATCTAGATTATCTCAAACATCTTAAGGAAAGTGTAGAAACCCTTTGTGAGATAGTAGAGGAAGCTAAGGTTAAAAGACCATTAGATAGATCACTTGCCTTTACACTAAACACTCTCAGGAACTATTAGAATATGTGATTGGCAGTTGTCTGAAAGACTTCAATAAACAAGATAAAAAGCATGTTTCTACCTCTTTAACTAGGAAAAAGCAAGTTACTTTTGAGGACCAATGTGAAACGTCAAATAATAACGCATACAAACATGTAGAGAAACTAAATATTCAGAAGACTAATGTCCTTGTCATTCCTTCTACAGGAGTAAACAGTTGCATTGATGCTAGCGGGTCATAGCCTAGGAGCAATACCAAGAAAAATAGGATCTCACCGGCTAAAAGTGTCAACAAGAATAAAGTAGAAGAACACCCTAGGACCAATAAGTCTAGTTTGAAAATCACGAATCGTGTTGATTCTAGTATTAGCTCTAACCGTACTGTAATTAATTTGAATTCTCATTCTGTTTGCTAAACATGTAAAAATGCTTAATTTCTGCAAATTATGATTTGTGTGTGGTTAATTATTTTCACTCTGTGAATGCACCCCCTATGTTAAAAATGTTATGCGCAAAGTTAAGCAAGTTTGGAAACCTAAGAAAGTTAAGCAAGTGTGGAAAGCATCAGGAAAAGTGCTTACCAGTGTTGGTTATCAATGGAGGCCCACGAGAAGAATATTCACTTCAAGAGAATGGCGCCCTTTAACTAGGCTCACTAAACCTAAAGTAGTGCCTACTAAGCAAACTGAAAACGTTAGTACTAGTAAAACTGTGATAACTGAGAAATTAAGTCACACATCTCAGAAATCTTTAACAAGATACAAATGTAGAAACCAACAGTACCAGGTAGTTCCCGTTAGCCTTCCTATTTCACCTGAGAATCAGGCAATTGTTGACTCTATGCAATCTGTTATTGCTTCTGCTAACCAACAGGAACCCAACCAAAATTGGGGATCCAACTTTCCAAACTCTCTATCTTCGTCTGTTTTCAAATGCAGGTCGTATAGATCGTCCTTTGGTATTTGGACTCAGGCTGCTCAAAACATATGACGGGGGATCGCTCACGGCTCAGGAATTTCATGAAAAAGTTCATCGGGACAGTTAGATTCGGTAATGACCACTTTGGTGCTATCATGGGTTATGGAGATTGTGTGATTGGTGACAGTGTGATCTCCAGGGTATACTATGTGGAAGGACTGGGACACAATCTGTTTTCTGTCGGACAATTTTGTGATTCTGATCTGGAAGTTGCATGCGGGAAGCATTCGTGTTATGTTAGAGATACAGATGGTGTTGAATTAATTAAAGGTTCTCGTGGTTTTAATTAAACAGAAAATGTGTAGAAGATCTGTAGCTAGGGATTGAAAGTTATCAGACGAAACTCAATCTCACTCAACCAGATTGGGATGCTTCTGACTTTCTGTTCAAAGAACCCTACATCATAGTTAGCAAGCCAAGGGCAGTAATCTACAGAGACAGGAATGATCAGAAGAAGATGATGCGAGAGACTGAGGTGCACAAGTTCAGTGATGAGACATTGAATAGGATTCTGGAGAAGCTGGATCACATGGTTAAAGACTTCAAGCTGTACGAGTACAATCCGGGCATGGCAACACGAATTTGGTCTGAGGACGATCGAAGGATGAGTAAGGATTTTATGGAGGTGATCGAGAGAAGACTCAAGATTCGGAGAATATTCAAGAGTCTCGGAAGCTTTGTTTGTAACAACTGGCAATTTTTAGAATTTTAAATGACTATTTTACCCTTTAACTTTTCGGGTCTGACTTGACTTTTTGGCTTTTGATCTTTTATTGTCACTTAAAAATGATTACCGCGTAACCGGTAATTTATCGGAACATAATTAAATAATAAATATGTTTATTATTACATATCTCTCATGTGCAAATTTATTTTTATTTTCTTATTTAACTTGAAAACGAAAAGATATATGTTATTCCTAAGTTGACTTATCAAAAACGACCCGCTAAATCGCGTTTTCACGACTCGGACTCTAAAGCAATTTGATGTAAAACGACATTCCGGACAACTTTTTAGTTTGCCCGAGACCCGAAAACAAGCAGAAAATGACTAAAATACCCTCGCAAAATTTTGAAAACGAAAACAACGCGTACCGACATGAAAATAATTAAATTACATTTAATTATCACCGTTATTAAATAAATATATTTAATAAAATATTTATCATTTTATTCAGAAAACGTTTGCTAAAAACGCGAATATTCGGGTTAAAATTTATTTTTATTTTCGGACAAGGCATAACCGGGTTACCAAATAAATAACAAATATTTTCATAAATGTTATAAAAATATTTATGAAATACTATCAAGTAAATACTCATTTTCATAGGAAAAATAATTTGGAACGCAATGGCGCAGGTTTCGTATTTTAAATCATCCGTTAAGTGGCCTAGACGAGACCCGAACCATTATTATATCAAAGTTACACTTTCGGTCCTTGTAGTTATATTTACACCTTCACCCCTCAAGTATTATATACTTTACACTTTGATTTGAAAATTTATATATATATATATATATTGAGAAGCTAAGAGGCAATTCTTTTTTGCATTAGTTGGTTTTCATGTTTTTTACTTTGTTTTGCAGAATCCAGAAGCTAAGAGGCAATTCTCGAGACCGGCTCAACTCATATTCATTTGGTAACTTTGCTGAAATTGCAGCAGTTACGGCGTAACCACTACAGTTGCGCCGTAACCACTACAATTACGATGCAACCCATTTTAAGGTTACGCCGTAACACCTTAAAAACTTAAAAAATTTACCATTTGATTACGACGTAACTATTATGGTTACATCGTAACCTCCTTCTGAAATCTTAAAATTTTAAGTTTTAAACATGTCTAAACCTTGCATATGTAAATGGACTTTGTGGGTATGTTATCTGGAAACCCTCACGAGACTTAACTCGTACACTTGGGCCACCAAGTTTGCATATGCTAAATGCAACCGTGATTCCTATAGTGAGTTAGGTTTGTATTTCTTATAAAAACGTTCAATAATGGTGATTTTTAGTGATTTTGAAGCTTTTTTTTGAAATTGCTTTTTTGTCTCCCGTGGAAGACTTTCTTAGTTGCGTTTTGTCTCTGCGTTTTGTCAGAGAATAGTACACTGCGGTTTGTCTTCTAGTGTAGTACAGCAGTTGCGTTTTGTCAGTTGCGTTTTGTGTATTGCATTTTGGTTAACACTACAGGTTGCGTTTTGTTTATTGCGTTTTGTCTCAAGTTGAAGACCCTCATTGCGTTTTGACTAGGAGAAACTTTGCCCAATTAATTTCTTGATTGCGTTTTGTCTCAAGGGTTGATTGTGTTTTGCCCAAGACACGTCACAACTGCTCTGATCAGCGTATGTCTCCTTCTTATCACGTTTGTGTCCTGGTTTTTGGTCCCAAAGTTTGAAGACCCTATTTGCTTTTTGGTGGAAAAAAAAGAATCCCTGGCAAAAAATTTTCTACATTGCGTTTTGTCTTTGCTTCTTGACTGCGTTTTGTCTAGGACACCTCACTGAGTTTTGTCTAATCCTTAACATTGAGACTTGTCTAGATTTCCTGACTCAGATTTGTGTAGTGCATCTCGTATACTTAAGACAAACAAACCAAAAGCCAATCATAAAAACAAACAACATATATCCTATATCAACAAATATACATCAATGTTTAACATACAACACTAATCATTGTACCGATCCAAAAGTCTATCAAAAATACAATCCAATCAAAACAATCATGTATAGTAACTCAGATGATATTCAAGGCGGCCGGTTCTCTGATACCCCGTCCCTCCTATGGTCGATAGGACTGATTACGAATCATGGTCACAACGAATCCGATTGTAATGTAGAGGAAAGGAAAATGGATTGCTAATTCTCTAGTCCATTGATCAAGGACCATTTGAGCTTGGAACCACAAGGAATACACTTGGAACTACCCCTGAGGTAAGTGTTCTACTTGGACCCGAAAGGCCTCGTACCTATGAGGATCTAAGTGACACGGAGAAGAAGTGATACGATGCAGATGTCCGTGCAACCAATATTGTACTTCAAGGATTACCCAAAGATATCTACAAGCTCATCAATCACAACATTGAAGCAAAAGCAATTTGGGACAACGTCAAAATGCTTCTTGCAGGTTCTGAGCTCACCAAAGAAGATAGAGAATCACAGTTGTACGATGAATTTGAGCGGTTCAAGATGCTTCCAGGTGAAAACATCAATGAGTACTATGTTCGATTTCACAAGCTGGTCAACGACATGAGGAATATCAGAATGGACAATGCCTAATATTCCATTGAACTCCAATTATGTGAACAACATGTCACCTGAATGGGATAGGTTTGTGACAGCTGTTAAACTCAACAAAGGTCTGAAAGAGACAAATCACGAACAACTGTATGCATATCTAAAACAACATGAGAAGCATGCTGCACAAGATCGACTGATTATTGAAAGAATCACTCCTGCTACCAATGATCAACTTGCATTTGTTTCAACTGTCCAACCTCATGCCCAATCATCACATGTCCAATCTCATCAATATCCTTCTTCATCAACAAATCATCAATCACTACAATATCCACAATTCCCTGAAACATCACAAATTGATTCCGGATACACCCAAACTGATGAAATACTTGACAACCTAACCAAACAAATGGCACTTCTTGCCCAATCATTCAGAGCTACACTTCCTCAGACGAACAATCAACTTCGAACCTCTTCTAACACCCGAAATCAAGCAACCATTCAAGATGGTCGGGTTGTCGTTCAGAATGTTCAAGGGCGACAGAATCAGAGGTATCTTGCTAGGGGAAATGGTGTTGCAGGCAATAGGGGCGCACATAATAGAGCCAGGGAATGCCAATGCATGTCAAGGAAAACAGTCAAGTGTTATAAAGTAAATGGGATTTTGGAAATATTGCACGTAACTTTACTCAGCCGAACGTCAACATAATTCTGAGTACTTTAAAGGACAAGATTGCTGCTGATGCAAGGCCCAAGAGAATGGTAGCCAAATTCTGATGAAGATGAACTACACTTTTCTGGCTAGTGAACCAGGTCAAGCACCTTTGATGCAGATGATGATATCAACCATTCCAAGAACTTAGCTCTGAAATAGGACAACATCTTCCCAGGCAATGATAAATGTGACCTCTTGATTCAGATTTTGATGATGAACCGACCAGCTCAGTTTATATTCATAGCAATATGTTCTCAAGCCAGGTCAGCAAATTTTTGAATTATTTTTTCTTGGCACAAGCAGTGTCCATCAAATGCATCCCATTTAATCTTGAGGTAACATATTTCGGAAAAGTTAATTGATCATAATTTTACTAACTGGACGAACATGAGATTCATAATGAATACAACAGCACATGTTATTGACTCAACAATTGTCATAAGGGTAACAGTAATGATTTATTCCATATGAACAATATTTGTTCGTCGATAAGTATTTCTGTTGTAACCAAGTTGTGCATCTTCCGCTCAAAATGATGTATGTTGTTGTCTGAATAATTAAGCGTTCCATTCCTCATATGAACCAATAGCCACTGCACTAAGATCTACAAGGAACAAGTTGCCATTTAATGAGCAACGTGCTGAAGTTTGAATTGACCCTTTTGGAACGTGAACAGCAATGGATGGATCAAATGCGTATCTTATTCAAAATAGAAATAAAACGTAAGACAAATATTAAAAAAGGAATTTCATACTGTCAAGTTCAACTAATATCACTATGGAAAACAACAAGATATTTGAAGAAACTGTAACGACTTTGAAACAAGAGTTTAAACAAAAAGAGTCCAAATTCCTGACTGATTTTTCCAATATGAAACACCTTAACGATAAACTAATAAGCTTCACTCACAAGATCAATCCATTCAAACTGTCCATATGATGTTAAATCCTACTCAGGTGTATGTCCAAAAGACTAAAACTACGCTAGGTGCCTAGAACCCTTTTTACCTCAACAAGCCAAATAAGCCCAACCCCGTCACAATATGATGGTGAAGAACTTCTTAAGACTAATCCTGTGCTGGTAATTTTTCCATCGTCTGAGGAAGACCTAGAGCTAGCAGAGACTTCAAGAAATAAAATGCATGTGAAAATGAATGACTCTGCCTGTGTGGAAAAGAGGGTTAACATTACAACCCCCTAATTACTCAAAAGAAAATTTTAATGGCAACAATTCCACCCCTCAGAAACTCCAACTAAAACCTGAGCAAGTATTTTTGGTCAATGGTCTAGAAAAAACGAAAGGCCGAAGAGTTTAACTAAAGGCAATGCCCTACCCCTGACTGTTCCTGCCACTCGACTGTATACTCCTCCCAAACACCGTCCATTCTGGTCCCTCGAAGCTTCCAACTACAAGTCAAGGTAAATATTGGTCTTATGTAATACTCAACTATTTGGGATTTTGAGAAAACTTTAAAAAGTGTATCACACAACGAGGCAATAACTGAAGGGGAAAGGGGTTTTGAACAAATAAAACGGTGTTACTTAACCGAAGTAATTCCATTTTTTAATCTACTTAAAGAACAGTTTGACGAAGTTCAAAAATCTCTGGTCACTGAAGTTAGGGCAATGAAAGAAGAGTCGTTTTTTTGAAAAATTTGGAAAGCCCGAGGTGAACCAAATGAGTAGAGATCTAAAGAGTGGTGAGATTTTGAATGAAAAACCTCTCATCACAAAATAGGAAACTTAATTGCTGACTGCTTGTCTAGAAGATGTTTTTTTATACTGCAACTGATTTGTATTAAATGTGTCTAGATGTTTCTGACATCATGATGCGTTCACTATAGCTCAGAAACGACTTGTCGACATTGAATACTGAAAATTTTAAATCTAAGAAACAATATTCAAAATGATGATCACGACTCAATGATAAAACATTTCTCCAAACTTGAAGTTGAACACTTCAACTTACAATTAAAGTATCAAAATCTCAAAGAACGTTTTGGAAACAAAAAACCAGTGACGTCTTCGGATGCTCCTTCATTTGATTCACTGTTTGTGATCGGGAAACTAAATGAACAGATTCAAAGTCGAGGCAATACGATTCGTGAATTAAAGGAGAAAATCTCTCGCTTAACAAAGAAAAATAGTGATGCAGATCCTATTTTTGACCTTAAGGCCTTAGTTTCTCAGAACAAAGATTTAACTGCAAAGCTCAATGCCCTTCACGATCTCAATAACAGCTTTGGCAAAAAAAAGCAAAAGTAAGCAGCAATATAAGGAATTCTATGATTCAATTAAAATAATGCGTGCTAAAACTACTGACCAGAACAACTCTTTGTTATCTGAAATTGAAAACCTTAAGGCTCAACTTAAAGATAATTCCAAATGTGTCACTATACCTGATAGTAAACCTAAAGTGCTGGCTCCTGGTAGATATCCTATAGATGTTGAACCAATTCCCCCTAGACTCAAGAAGAATCGGAAGAGCATCCACACATAGAATCAAACACCCTTAAGGAAAATGTAGAAACCCTACGTGAAATAGTAGAGGACGCCAAGTGGATAAGATCATAGATACCTCTCTTGCATCAGCTTGCCGTTAACACAAACACACTCAGGAGCTGTTAGAATATTCAATAGGCACGAAAACCGAGTCCTAAAGACTATAGCCCTCACGAAAAGCCTCAAAATATGTCGACTTATACGGAATTACATCAGTCTATTATAGTCGTGTCGAATAAGGACTAGAAACGTTAAGCTAGTATAGTTAGGCGACACAAAGGCTATATATATATCCCCTCCTTACTTCCAAGGAGGGGTGAGGATAATCATTTTTACATCTTAAAAGTGTATGTTTTCTCCTCATTCTCTCTAAAAAACACACACTCTTCCCTTTCTCTCTCTACATCTAATAATATGTCTTACTTTCATTTCTATCCTCCCCACCCCCAGATCATGTTATGGTTATGAATCTTTATTGTTAACAACTGGCATCAGAGACCAGGAGCGTTTTGTGTTTGTGGTTAGCTTATATGTGGTGTGTTTGTGGGATAATAAGCTTATTTCGAGCTTAGTTTTGCGAAAAATAGGCTACGGGTGGGTTTGGATGGTACGTTTGTGTACAAAATCTTGAATACTTCTTCTCTCTAATGATTCTAGCTTATTAGTACATACATTTTGTGGCTTATTAACCATTCAAACAGGGTATTTCAAGTTTATCATGTTATTTGAAAGCTCTTTTTTTAGGTTACTGTGATCATATTAAAAAAGGGTGTTTAGTTTTCGTTTTATATCTTAAAATCATTGGTTGCTTTTTTGGATCCCCCTTTTTTTTTTTGTGGGGGTTTGTTTGCCTTATTTGTATCTATTCTCTGGCTATTTTACTACTAAATGCTTGTTACACCCAAAACTGAATCCCTTATTTCACAAAAAAACTTATTTTTTTGGGTTTTTTTTTTTTTTTTGTCCATTATTTTCAAAAAAAAAAAAACAAAAAAAAAATAAAATATAAAAAAAAAAACCCCCACCAATTTAATTTTTGGGGGGGGAGGTGAAAAAAAAACGCTTTGGTTGCCCCAAATTTTGGAAAAAAATTTTCTTTTTTTAGAGTCTTTGGTGCCTCTTTTTTTTACCTACAAATGACAACGAAGATCATTGGAAAACTACTTACCAATAGCTGATATTGGAATATTCTGTTGGTTAATGCACCAAGTCCAGAAAGGTTCATTATAGAAAGCTACAAACAAATGCAACCCCGACGGGAATCATGGAAACTATTTCACGTTGTTAATTCGGATGATGCTGACTGATCTTATGGCTCCTGTGCAAACTCATGTTTCAGGACTCCAGCTACTACATTTCTGACGCCTGCCGACAAATAATGGTTCAGGGCTAGCTTAACCCCAAATACAAATTCCCGGTTTCCTGCAGCACCTTATGTACACCCCAAAAATAAAAGGAATACATCTTAGGGTGAAAATATAGTGGGATAAATTTTTTTTATGTATCCCAACCATGTTCGATAAATACCATAGGAACCTCTCGTGTTGGAAAAAAGGACCCTGGTTTATCCCCCCTTGCTTCAGCAGTTTCTGTTTTCCTTGTCAACTCAAGCCGGTACCACCTTCTCTACTTTTTTACCATTGAGTCCATGGATGCACCTTCTCTTATCATCGTCATTCTTTCGGGTGGGGGGGGTGGTGCCATTTTTTTAAAATCCTTAATTCTTTTCCCCCCAAAATTGTTTAATCAAGGCATTGCAGCTGAATCTACTATCTGCGAAGACAATCCTTTTGCTCTTGTTGACAATGATTCCTTCATAAACGTGTTTGCTCTGGAACCTAGTTCTAAAGCATCATCATCTGGGGATCTTAGTTTAGCAGAATCTCCTTATGTCACTCAAACACTTCATCATCTCGGGAAATGGAGCAAAGATCACCCGCTTGATAATATTATTGGCAATCCCTCTTGATCGGTATCCACCAGAAAACAACTGGCAACCAATGCCTTGTGGTGCTTTTTTTTTTTTTTTTCCTTGTATAACTCTGTACTTGTTTTAATAAAAGGTTAAAACCAAAGATTTCAATCTGCAATACCTGTAAGACTGATGGTTTGAAGCCATGCCAAGATGACGTTAATTAAATCCACGAATTTGATCGATTCAAGTATGGGAATTAGTACCTCAACGGATATGTGTCATGATAATTGCTCTCAAGTGGATTTACAAAGTTAAGCTTGATGAGTACGGTGATGTTCTAAAAAACAAGGCATGTTTGGTGGCCAAGGGATATCGAAAAAAGAAAGGCATTGATTTCGAGGAATCTTATGCTAACGGCTTGCTGCATCGAGCTATAATGAAATATTTATCGACCACTGCAAAGCCACTAAAAACAAGGTACCCATCTATCAAATGGATGTCAAGACATCATTTCTTAATGGCAAATTGAAGGAAGAAGTCTATGTTTGTCAACCAGAGGGGTTCGTTGATCCAGACCATTCGACACATGTTTATCGTCTGAAGAAGGCTTTGTATGGTTTAAAGCATGCTCCTCGGGCGTGGTATGACATCTTGTCATGATTTCTTTTAGACAATAAAATTTCCAAGGGTGTAGTTGATCCGACACTATTTACTCGGAAAACAAGTAAACATATTCTTCTTGTTAAAATATATGTAGATGATATCATATTTTCCTTGACCGACCCTAAAGTGTGCGACATATTTTCCAATGAGATGAGTTCTCAATTTTAAATGTCAATGATGGGACAAATGTCTTTTTTCCTAGGTTTACAAGTTTCTCAAAATCCCAGAGGCATTTTTATTAATCAATCAAAATTTTCTCTAGAAATATTAATGAAATTTGAGATAGATTCATGTGATCCTGTTGATACACCCATGGTGGATCGACTTAAACTGGATGAGGACCCCTTAGGGAATCCAGTTGACCAGACTCGATTTCGTAGTATGGTTGGCTCCCTAATATACCTCACTGCCAGCAGACCCGACCTTGTATTCGCTGTATGCATACCAAAAAGTACCTTGAAGCACTTAAACGGGTCGTTCAGTATCTCAGAGGAACCATTAATTAGGGACTTTGGTATCTGAAAGACATCGTTATGGCACTAACGGCCTATGAAGATGCGGACCATGCATGTTGTCAAGAAACTACAAAGAAGTAGACAGGAAGTGCTCAGTCATGTTAGGGATAAATTAGTCAGCTGGTCATCAAAGAAATGGAAGAGCACTACGATTTCAACCACAGAGGCTGAATACATTGCCTTGTCTAGATACTGTGCTTAGATACTTTGGATGAGGTCATAGCTTTCAGACTACGGCTTTGCCTTCAATAAAATTCCCATGTATTGTGATAATCGCAGTGCTATTGCTCTCTACTACAATAATGTCCAGCACTCCCGGACGTAGCACATTGACATACGACACCATTTTATTCGAGAGCAAGTTGAGAAGGGCGTGGTTGAATTGTATTTTGTGACGACAGATTATCAGCTTGCGGACATATTCACCAATGCATTACCAAGAGAGCGGTTCGAATTTCTACTCCCGCATCTTGGTATGAAGAGTATGTCTCCGGAAACCCTTAAACGTCTTCAGGAAGGAGAAGAGGAGTAAAGGATGGTCTTCATATATCCTATGTATATATGTAGATACTTAACCACAAAATCAAAATACAAAAATATAAAACCTACAAAAACCATAAAAATCAAAAAATAGAAAATACCAAAAAATAGTTTAAAGACATGTCTTCTGTTTATCGATAGCATTTACGGACCTAGAAATGTCATTCAATAATGACACGGGTCTTTAAATGAAGCTCGAACGGAAGTTCAAACTTTTCAAAACATGTCTTAATGGCTTGCAGTTATTTCTGACTGCAACCCGCTCTTCAAAATGAGGAAAGCATGTCGCCAAAAAGACGGTTGTTCCTAACAACGGGTGATTAACTTCCCCCGGGCATGGATTACTTTATATCCATGCACCTCTGACTTAATGTACGTTTTAGTGCATTATTTCTTGATATAGAAGAGAGCTTCTTTCTTTAACCAAATGATTTTTCGTCTATGATTCTTTAGAAAATTATTTGTGTTACCCACGGTGGAACAGTGTTGTTTGAAAATTAATCAGACATGAATTTCTCAAAATTTGACACTCAATCACTGACTACAGCTCTTTAAATAGAAAACGGGTCATTGATTGAGGGGGAGAGTGTTTTTCAAATTTATAACATCTAACGGGCATATTAATTCATCAAATAATTGACTGGTAAAAGGTTTGTGTATTAAACGGGGTTTCAATTTGAAGGGGAGTTAAAGTTATTTTAACTCAAAAAGTCAAATTTGTCAAGTATTTGTGAGTATAGGGACTTATGTGCAAATTTTGCTAAATGTTTCCTAGGCTTATGAAATTACAAGGACCATGTGTGCCAAATCTGAAACTTGTATAAACCTTATTAATACATTAAACCACAAAGTAATGGACTTTGAAAGTGTAGGGACCAAAACTGCCAATATGTGAATCGTGTAATAGTATTTAAGGTGTCAGCGAGTTACTATTGGTCAAACACTCAAAATCTCAGTCAAACTTTTCTCTCTATAAACCCATTCACGCAACTCGCTAACTTGATCTTTGATTGATTCTCGATTTCTGTGTCTAATATTGCTAAGGTACCTATTGTTTTTTGTTCCCTATACTGTAATCATCTTAAATCTAAAACATGGTTGCCTTAATCACACTAAATCGCTCTTAATCAATGATTTTTGCCCCTTATTTTTTATCATCTAAATCATTATGAATGTTTGGGATGACTTTTGTTTGCTGGAAGGATTAGGAAAGAAAGAAAGATGCCTCGTTTATGTTTAAATTGGATTTCCTTTCATTATCTTGGGATATTGATGAATTTCGTGGTTATGTGTGACTTTTAGTAGTCAAAATTTTTGTTTGTTGTTGTTTGTGGCTGATTGTTGCTTCTGTTAGTTACAATATGATTTGAGAGGTTGTCCAAGTTCTTAACTTATGCATGCTGTGTATACTCCATTGCTGGTTTATAGTAGATGTAAGGATTTAGAGGTTGGTTTGTGTTCTTCATAGCGAGTTAGATGATAGTTCGTAGTAGCGAGTTGGGAGTTATTTCTTAGTAGCGAATTAATGTTGTTGCTTATTAGCAAGTTGTAATGCATGTTAGCGAGTTAAGAATATTATATTATCATGAACAGGATACTCGCTAACCTGTAGCGAGTTGATGAAGATTTTTATTTTTATTAAAATATTCAACTCGCTATTTCAAATTTTCCAAATTTAATAGCGAGTTAAGTATTTTAATAAGAATATTCATAGCGAGTTGTCATTAGCGAGTTATCATTAGCGAGTTGTATTTCATCTCTCATTTAATTGTGTGCAGGCAACTCAACCTCTTAGCGAGTTAAAGAAGAATTTTATTTTATTATAATATTTAACCCTCTATTTTAAATTTTCTATTTTGGTAGCGAGTTAAGTGCTTATAATTCTATATTCCAGCGAGTTGTCTGCAACGAGTTATGTACCCCTAATAGGATTATCTAGCGAGTTATCAGTAGTTTGGTTTAGCAATATGTCAAATATCTTCGGGTTAACTGATTCTAAGGTTGACTTCCCTTTGAGCAATTGCTCCCAACTAACATCATATATCTGTGTGTATGTCCGGTTGTTGGATCTACTTGTGCAGATACTATGGCTGACATGAACATTCCTGCGAATGATGCTCCTGCTGAACAAGCTCCTGCTATCGCACCACCGACCAGAACAGATGATCAAATTTTGCCGTTAAGCAAATGGGTGCCCATCGGCAAGAGTAACTGCGTACTCGATGTACAGAAGTCTCAGAGGAATCCTATCTTCTCATTTTCTGTGGCCTTACTGAAAAACACTAATTTCTTCAGGGCCTTCACGGCATCTTCTATGATTCCTGCTATCTACATTTAGCAGTTTTGGGACACCATGTGTTTTAACTTATCTACTGGGTTGTACAGCTGTCAGTTGGATGAGCAATGGTTCAATCTTTATAAAGATCTTCTCAGATATGCACTTGATATCACTCCAACCAATGATAACAACCCTTTTGTAGCTCTATCTTCGAGTGATACAGTCATCGAATATGTCAACACTCTGGGATACCCTTGTACGCTCAGGAACGTGTCTGCTATGTCTGCTAATGATCTTTATCAACCATGGAGAGTCGTCCTGTCCATGATCAACATGTGCCTTACAGGTAAAACTGCTAGATATGACATGCCAAGACATCCTGTGCTTTAGATCCTTTGGGGTATCATTCATCGCTCCAACATTGACTATGCTAAAAGGATTTGGGAAGAGTTTGTTCAATCCATACAAACCTTTCTCACTGACAGGAAGAATCTAACTAAGACTTCACGCGGAAAGAAGGAGACCGCTCATCTGCTTATCCTAAGTGTTAGGTTCACCAAACTAATCATCCATCACCTGGAAACCAAGCATAACATACACCCAAGAGCTGGTTCGCCTCTTCACTACTCACATGATGAAAATGTTCTGAACACCCTCAGGTTTTTTTGGAAAGGATAGTAGGGAAATATTTGGTATGCCGATACCTGATGCTCTTCTCACTGATAATATTAAAGGTGAACCCTACTATGATGAATACCTGGAGCATGTTTCTAAGTATCAACAACATCTGGATGCAGAACATGGCATGGAAGAGGAAGGAGGAGCAATTAAGTCTCCTAAAGCTACCAAGGTTACTAAACCTAAAGCAGCGAAGGTCACAAAACCCGCTGGTGACAAGGCTCCCAAGCCCACTTCCTCTAAACCACCCAAACCAACACCGGCACAAACTAAACCCTCCAAGAAAGACCAAGGTAAAAAGCGTAAACTGGTCAAGGAGACATCTGATGCACCATCCCCCGCCAAACGAGCTAAGGTAACTAAGAAACGCATGCCAAAGAGCTCTCTACAGTTGGTTGATGAGTTTGTTGATGAAGGTGTTCCAGAAAAGGAACCTGCCCATGACGATGAAGAGGCAGACCTTTAACGGGCTCTGGAGCTAAGCCTAAAGGATCAAGGGGAACGAACTCATGGACTGGCTCGTCCGGTGGTGATTAGGGAAACTAACTCTAGGAGAATTAAACCGCTACCAGATGTAGAAGTAAAGGGAAAAGAGAAAGTCGTTAATGAACAAGTTGCTCACGATCTACTCACCCTTCATACTCCAAAGCAGAAGAGCCCTGCCGATCAATTTATCTTTCAGAGGGGCACTCCTATGCCCACTGAATCCTCTGGACATGCTGAATCTCCTTCCTTAGATGCGGAACTAGCTCTGACTGACAGTGAAACAGAATCTAATGAGGAAGCGCCTAAGATCCATACTGGAGATCAAGATGAAGGCCATGCTGGACCAAACCCTGGTAAACAAGATGAAGGCCAGGCTGGACCAAACCCTGTTGAACAAGATGAAGGCCAGGCTATCCAAACCCCGGTGTTATAGCTGCAGAGGTCTCAACCTCAAATCAAGTCTTTGGTTGCTTGTTGGAACCAAACCCTTGAACACATGGACTCAGAGGCCACTGATGCTTCAACTCAACAAAACCCTAAGCAAATAGATGAAGAGTTTACCACAACTGCTTATCCAAATGTTCAGGATAACCTTAAACTCCCAACTGAAGATCAAGTGATTATCAAAGAACTTGCAAGCTCCACTGGAACCCTCTCTTCTCTATAAAATCTTGACAAGGAACTCAGCTTCACCAATCAGTTCTTCATAGAGAAGCCACAGGAAGAAGAACCTAAGAAAACCAATATTGAATTAGAGGTCCAGTCAATGGTCACGGTTCTCATTCATCAGGAAACCTCATCAGTTCCTCCAATGACCTCTTTGGTTATTGATCTCACTGTGTCACACCCAGTCTCCACAACGATTCATGCACCACTTCCAACATCAACAGCAACAGTCACAGCAACCACAACAACAACATATCTTCCACCACCACCTCAACCACAACAAAGCACCACAGATCCGATCCTAGTACGTTGCATAGGTGAGCTTGAACAACATATGGCAGATTTGGTTCAAAGCAACTTATCACTGGAGGAAAGGTTGGACAAACATGGGTCTTGGCTATACAAATTGGAAAATCTAAATATTCCCCAACAGGTGAGCAAAGCAGTTGATGAGATTGTTACTGATGTTGTTGATTGGGCAATGCAAGCCCCACTTCGAGCTTGCTTCTGTGATCTGCCTGCCATGGATATGAAGGATATTCTCCAACAAAGAATGTTTGATGACAAATCCTATGAAGCTCATGAAGATCACAGGAATTTGTATGACGCGCTACAAAAGTCATTGGAGCGTGATTACTCAAATCAACTCCTAGCAGATCTGGACGAAGCCCGCAAGAAGAAAATAAAGAGATGTGAGTCACCGAGAACTCCTCCTGGGTCTCCACATTCTTAGCCATCTCCTCCAGCAGGCGCATCAGGTGCTCCAGGTACTTCAGGAGCATCAGGATCTTCTTAGTTGTCTCTGCCTCCTCCTCCTCCTCCATCTACTGGTACATCAGGATCAGCTCAGCAACAAGGCAGTAAGGCTTCAAGTTCGTCCAAGACTGCAGCCTCAACACATCAATCCATGGCTTGGACTACATCTGACACGAGACACGAGTCAACTGGTTTTACGGATACTCAAGAAACATCTCCTTCAGATGATCTGATGCAGGATGATTTTATTCTCGGCGAACAGGTATATTTATCTAACGATGATGACTCCGGGAATGATCACCCACCAAAAGATAATTTGAGAAAAGACTAGTGGAAACCACTTCCTGAAGAAGACAGACCAGCTACTCTTGAACCTGCTTAGACCATTCCGTCTTCCAATGTGTCAGATGTTAAGAACAACTGGGCTTCTGCATTGGTGTCAACCTATGAGCCCACAGCTGAGAACTCGTTGCTTGCAAAGATTGGAGACATGACAACCTTCATGAACTGGTACTGCCAAAAAGTGAATAAAACCGTGCTTACAAAAGTATACTTCAAAGGGCAGGCATATGAAGTTGTTAAAGCTTTCTACCCAGATGTCATTCACATTCAGTTCCAGATGGAGGAGTGTCACAAGATGCTCACAGATCAGGTTGACTGGATGAATCCAGAAGGAGATCAAGTCAGAGTCGATGTCAACCGACCACTGCCTCTCGGTGGTCCTCCAGGTCATGTTACTATTCAAACATAATTCTTCTTCAATAAAGACTTAGAGTATTTGAGATATGGCAGCAAGGGCAGCAGTCCCGCACTATCGATTTCTAAGATGAAGGCTGCTAGTTATCCTGACTTTGGTCTTGAACTGCTAGTGCCAGAGCAAATGTGGATTGATGATGTGTGTACCTATGACATAAGTGAAAAATATGGCATCTCTCACTGGTGGTTTAATTGACAGAAGTTCTATATTGACAGACATGATTCTCCATCGAATCGAAAAGAAGTCAGAACACACATGCGGATTCTCAGTGTCGTCCGAATCAAAGCATACTCAAGATACGGGAATGACTACTTGAGTGAAACTGTCCTCCAAAGAGTTGATCTCCAAGAACATACAATTGCTAAAAAAGATTTCAAGAACCTATATCCTAGTGACTTTGAAGACCTGAATTTGCTCCTTCTGCAAGGTCATCTCGATCATCTTCCTGGTTCAAACAAATGGATGTTATCTACTGTTGTCAAGCTATGGACCCGAAACTTAGTAATTCGACAATGAGTAGAAGACTTTCAACTCAGCATTGAAAGCTACCAGACACAGGTGAACCCCACTAAACCAGGATGGGATGCTAAAGGCTACGAGTTCAAGCATGATTATACCATCATTAAGTCTCCTCGAGCAGTCGTGTTCCCTGTCGACAAAAACAAACGAAAGATCATGTGGTTCAACGAAATATACAAGTTCAGTGATGGCACGTTGACACGTATTCTGGAAGCACTGGATTACAGAGTCAAGGAATTCAAGATCAAGCAGCTCAATCCGGGTATGAATACGCAATTCTGGACTCAAAAAGACGTGATAAGGAGCAAAGAGTTCATAGCAGCTATTGAAAGGCGACTGAAGACGAGAAGGATCTACCAAAACCTGGAATGCTTTGTTGGTGGACGTATTCGTGATATTGACTACAGACTTCTTCAGAGAACGGAATGATATCGTCATTCCATTTACAAGGTCAATGTCATGTGTATTATATTGTAAACTTTGTACATTATTTAGATGTGTGGTAATCAGTGTTATGTGTCAGTTTATGAATTTTTTTCATGAGTTTCTCGTTAAACTCCAAATCATTTATAAAATCATCATAACTGACACTAACAGAATCCCTCAATAATTAAGGGGGAGCATATATAGGTTCCAATATCGGCTTGTATTTAATCAGACCACATTTTCTCCCAAATTTTTCTAACATATTTAAATCAATTGAGATCCTAAATCTCAAAGGGTTTGAAATTTTTGATCAGGGGAGAGAATGTGATTTTAATATTAAATCTGATAAAAATGTGATCTATTAAGACTCAAGCAGGTACTCCTCCCTCCATGTGCCAAACAATTTCGATTATCGACGCACTTGTTGAGGGGGAGCGTTTCTAAATAATCAAAACAATCAAGGTACAATGGCTTTGATATCTATATCACAAGTACCTTGATTGATTTTTCAACTGGTTTTATGGCAAAGTAAACTGTACCAAAAGACCGACCCTGTACTTACTTTATCGGAGTTATAAGGATGGTAAGGCTAGGTACATGTTCCCATGATCCCGCCAGAGCCGGAGGGATCTACCCAGGGACAATCCACTAGTTAGTGTAGAAGTCCTTAGGTATGATTACAAAAGGAGTAATGTGAGAATAAGGGAATAGTGCGGACTGAGATGGAGCTAGTACTGGAACATACCCAACAAGGGACTAGTAATGAAGTCTCGGTAAGCACTGAAGGGGTTGAAGAATGAAAAAGAAATGTTAAGATAAAGGGTGAAAAGAAAGCAGCCCTCCTTAAACATTAGGAAGAAACCGGGCCACTACATATGCTGTCAGAATCAAATGGTTAATTGTTGACATTGAAGACAAGTATCATGGACCTAGTGATACGCTGCACAATCCTACCTAGCCACTCAAGATCCCTCAAAGGATTCTTGTTTCATTTCTAACGGAGATCAATACATTTCTATCGTCTCTCTCACTCCGAGTTAGACGATATTGAAAAGGTGGCAGTCTGCTCCAGCCTCCGACTACTAAAAACCAAAAGTGCACTATAGAGTCTAGAGCCATGAGATCATCCATAAATCTCATTAGGACACTAATACAAACTATGCTTGCTCATCACACACTGTGATAACAAGTAAGATCTTAAGAGTCCTACGCATTATCCTCGTGGTATTGCCAGAACATCTGAGTGAAACAAAAGTACTCATAATGAAGATGGAAATCCTTCTAGAGCCAACATCAAACAAGCTCTTGGTAGGTGACATGTGAGATCCATTATGGATCAAACTTGTGACAAATGGAAAGCAACAATGGTGCGATTCTTTATGAATCAAACTAGTTCTAGGCAGTAAATTCACGAATAGTTTTTGGAAAACCTTTCGATGTGCTCAACAACTGATTTTCGAGCACATTGACTGTGTATATCTTTCAAAACAAATGTGTTTATGATGAAATTTGATTTTATGCTATAAAACCTTCGATGTGTCACAAAAACTCTTTTTTGAGTGACACGCGACTAACCTTCAAATCAATTTCTCATTAATCAGTGGGTTTTTAATTCACTGGTTCACTCACTCTGTGTTGTCTACTTTGAGACTCTTCGGTTTGAGAATGGCTAGCGCAACTGCGAAACCCTATCAAGGAGATTTTTCGGAATTCTACCTGATCACAGGCAGTATTTATACTGATTAACGGGGAACCGTGGTTCTTGCAACCTTATTCAATGAAAGTAAACAAAGACAGTTTCGTTTGTTTATTACTAACATATACTTATAGGAATTCTTGACGGTAGCAGCTATTGACAAGAGACATGTCAATTCACAACCCCATGCTCACACTTAATATTCCTAATTAAAGACATCATGATATCTGAAAGACCTACAACACAACTTCCGCAACTCTGATGTGTGCTATCATGATCCATACAAGTGGTAGAGCATTCCAGTCCGAAGTTCACAACATTAGCATGGAGCAATACCATAACAAGGATGATTAAGAGATTTACTGTGGCTGATGATCTCAAAGAAAGCTCAAATTGACACACAAACAACTGGAACAAGCTCAGAAGATCACACATTAGTACAGAAGAAATAATGCGATGAAGAGAATCAAAGACTACGAGCTGAACACAAGATCAAGATTGCAGAGCTTAAATTAGTATTTTTTGGGGTGACCTCCCTTAGGGGGAGATTGTTAGATATTAGAAAAAGACTCGGTCACCCCAGTATTTTTACCTTTAATGGTTGCTCGTAAGTTAAGTAGTTAATGGTGTATAACATTCGGTATTGGGCCGGGTAATTAAACCCAATGTGTAAGCCCACTAACCTAGCCTTAATGGCGCAGTTTTTATTGTAACCATATAAGACCTCTTCCCCCATGGCCATGGAAAAGGTGGGATAGTCATTTACATAATACAAGATTTATTTTGCTCTCACTAGAAATTCTACTCTCACTATCTCTCTCAAGAACATGGAGCCTAATCCACTAGTTATTCGATTAGTGTTATGATTTCGCAATATCCGAAAAATATGCCTTGTTACAACAAATATTTTTTATCTTGATAGCATAGACACAATTCTCCTAGTTAATCTAAGTTTCTTATTATGATTCAAAGATTCCAAAACCAAATAAGGATATTGAAGCAATCTTGAAAGAATAAGAAGTCCAATTTACATAATATGTAAGTTTGGTATGAGTTCGAATAGAATTTAGAATAATTCTTTCATTCCTATTATAACTTTTTCCATAAGTAAAAAGTATAGGAAATAGTCTAGCTTTTCCATTAGACAAAATAGACACAGTTTGTCTTCCATAAGTAGAACAAACTTTTGTTTATGGTATCGTTTCATTAATACATTTAAAGAACTTGCAAAGTTCATTTTTAGTATTTTCGATAAGATAATTCATCCCTTAAAAATTAACTACCCATGTTTATTATAAATAAACAATTAATTTTAACAAGAGTCTAAGATCCAACTTGACGTTCTACCATTAATGCAGTTGATCTACTAGAAATGGTAAACTCAAAAGGTAATCCGCGGGAGATAATTACCAACATGTGCAACTCTTAGCTTTTATGGGGCACAAGGCATCGTAATCCAGAATTACAATGTCAAGTAGCATGTTTAACCCTATCTTATCCTTCGAGTTAAAGTTCTGAACAACCATACTTGATATAAGTCGTCCAATACAAAATTAGTAATTATACAGTCTCAGGTCTGACCATACGATTGTTGTATTACCTTGTTTTGCAATTCACCTAAGACTGTCTTAGAGTAAAAAAACAAACTCAAGTAATTTCATACTTGGATGGCAAATGACTTAATTTTAGGGTATATATTTGATAAATCAAGTGTTACCAAAATTTTGTATAAGGAAGCATGCATACAACCTTATAACACTAGTAATTTTAAAACATTTTTATTTCCGTTTTAAAACCTTCTATAAATAGAAATCCTATAATTTTATAAACCACATGCCATTTATAAAGTAAGGGTTACCATGTTTACAATATTTATAAATATAAGTGATCTTACTATGGATAAGGTTAATTCCCCACGGGAAATAATCAAACCCTAGTAACAATTAAAACATACTTAAAATATTTGTTTAAAATATTTATGTAAAATTGTTTATTCTTGCGTTGTTTCATCGCGGGCTCCCTTGCGGAAACCACTAAACCCATGCGTTATAGAACGTTTGCAAGGATTCAAACAAATTTACGTATATAGCAATACGATTTAGCAAAGTGTACATATCAGTATATATACAATAAGCATTTTAATCGAGTGCTTTTAGTCCATATTAATTTTTGAAAAT